>BROE01000007.1:12561114-12776081 GCA_036571765.1 Plecoglossus altivelis
CCCCCAACACACACACAACACACACACGACTGTTCTTACAGAATCAGGTACTGCTTCGAACTTCAGGTCTTCCTTCACTCATCTGACACATCCTCTTCTCAGGAGCGTCACAGGATCCCCCCCCCGCCTCCCCCTACCCCTCTCATCCTTGTACCTTCCGATCTCTCCCACATCTTAACAACCACCGCTGTGGGTAGTCGAGACTGTGTCGTGTTTTTGTGCGTTATATTTGGTCGTTTGTATACAATGTGTGTGTGGAGAAGAGAATAGGTATGTGTGTTGTTGTCGCCATGTGGTTCCTGTGCAGTCGGTCTGTGGTCATAAGATCTTCCACCGGATGAAGGCTTGTTTTACACACACATGCAGAGCGGTACAACTGACAACCATAGAGTCTCTCTGTTTAAAAAAAAATCTCTGTCTCTCTTTTCTTCCTCTCTTCTTCTTTCATTCCCTCCCATCCTCTGTACCTCTTTCGTTCTTATTCCGTCTCTCACTTTCCTCCCTGTCTTTCTCGCACCAACACAGACAGGACTCTCACCAACACAGACAGCACACAGACAGCATTATCACCTACACAGACAGCACACAGACAGCACTCCAACCAATTCAGACAGCACACAGACAGCACTCTTACTCACACAGACAGCACACAGACAGCACTCTTACGTACACAGACAGCACACAGACAGCATTCTCACTTACACAGACAGCACACAGACAGCACTCTCACCAGCACACACAGCACTTTTAGCAACACAGACTCCTCTCCAAAGCTAGTTTACATTCTGTTGGATCAGATCAACTCAATTATATTTGTTTGACCACATGTGCACATTTAAATCTTTCTTTATGTTTGCTAGGTAAACTTTAGAAGTAAACAGGGTCCAATTATTTCGACTTGTTTTTTATTGATATGTTACACGGTCACGTTGGAGCAGACACTAGGCACACGTGCCGGTAAGAGCATGCTGTTTAAAACCTGTTTGGAAAGAGGAACTAAAAGCTAAAGCTACTGTGTTAATTCATTATTCAACATTCATAAAAAACGGCTCACTAGAAAACGACGTTCCTTTCTCTACCTTCTCTCCTCCTCTCTCTCTTTCTCTCTCTCTCTCTCTCTCTGTCTCTTACTGCCCCACTTTTAAAGTCTGGTCGCTTTACACGCCACCTCCCTCCCAGCTCTCTCACCCTCTCACCCTCTGGCTCTCTCTCCTCCTCTCCCTCTGCACGAACACAGTGGAATGTTCCGGTCTTCCTTCAGGTTGCAGTCGTTTTGCAACAATCGCGCTGCCAGACCGAACTCAAGCACTGGTGGATGTGAGTTGCTAAGAGGAAGGCGACGATGAGGAGGGTGAGGTTGACAGGGAGGGTCGTTCCTGAACTCGGTTTGCAGCCACTGTCATGACAACTGGAGGTCTCTCTTTCGTAACGGTCCAAAGGAACACTCAGTCCCCCTTCCTCCTCCTCTCCTCCATAAGATGGTACATTTATCAGGCTCTTCTAGTTTAACCCGTTGCCCTTCGAGAGAGGAGCACTTCCTTGGAGAAGTCTTGTCGTTTAATCATTGATGCATCATGCTTCATTCATGCGCAGGGTTCGGCTCATCCTCCTGCCTCCTCTGCATGGCCGCTCCCATGGCAGCTCCCCGCACGCTTTGTTCGACGACGAACAATCGCGCTCTCCATCGTATCCTGACTGGGTGGCAATTCCCTGTCACGGAGTTACCGCGATAACGTGGACGGAAGAGAACCCCTCCCAAAGACACACCAAAAACACCTTCACTCAAGGTCACTCACATTGTACCTGCACAATAAGCGCTATCGCCATGTTCATTCAGCAATTAGCATTGAGCCTTGCTTGACAGATTGCTGTCTGGCAGGGACTGAGCCCCTATTGAGGAACCATGTCAGTCTTTGAAGGAGCAGTATTTGACAGGCAGGCCTTTTCTCAGGGGGACCTTGTAGGCAACATGGGAGCAGGATCTGGCAGGATCCCCGTCCTTGGTGCTGTGAGGAGAAAGGCTAACGCAGTGGTTGTCATGGTGACACGGGCCCTGGTAATACTGTAATGATAAAGCCCCTCTGGATCGTGCCGCAGTAAACACGCATGGGGAGACACACAGACACGCTCACACGGACGGGCAGACGCACACTGACCCACTGCGGGGGTCTCACTGAGGGGCGTGTCACCATTCCTGCTGGACCTCCACATTCTCTCCCTCTCTCTCTCTCTTCCTCCCTTTCTCTCTCCCTCTCCCTCTCTCTCTCTTCCTCTCTGTCTTCCTCTCTTTCTCCCTCCCTCTTTTTCCCTCTCTCTCTTCCTCTCCCTCTCTTTCTCCCTCCCTCTCTCTCCCTCTTTTTCTCCCTCTCTCTTCCTCCCTCCCTCCCTCTCCCTCTCTCACTCTCTCTCTCTCTCTCTCTCACCATACCCTCTAGTGCCTGTTGGCACGGACTGTCTTGCATTCATACTCAACAGGGCTCTATCCGCCCTCCCTCTCTATCTCTCTTTGTCTCCGAATCCCTCTTTCTCTCTCTGTCTTTCTCTATGTCTATTTGTCTCTCTCTCCCTCTCTGTCTCTCCATCCCCTCAGCATCCATCGCCACCGTTGGTGGCCTTTCTGTTTCCACTCGCCCTCTCATTCCACCACTTCTATCCTTTTATTGGCTCTCTCATTCACAGTCACCAGGTCCCTCCCTCCCGCTCCTTCCCTCCCGCTCCCTCCTCCCTCCCTCCTTCACTTTCATGAGTTAATCTGCCCTCCATCCACCAACAGCGGCAGTCGGGTCTCATAAAGTCCCACCGACTGTGTCCACGCCTCATTGTCCTTTTCTCAATCGCCTTTCCCTCTCTCTCTTTCGCTCTCTCTCACTCACTCTCTGTCACCCTCTCCTGCTCACTCTCTCTCCCCCTCATCTCTCCCTTCTTCCTATCTCCTTTCCGTCGCTCTTAAATTTATGCTGATGATCTTATCCAAATCTAATTCTCAAGCTCAGAAAAACTGTGGGGCTTGAAGGTCATTGGCCTACATACATGTAGTTATGTGACATAGAGTTAGGGGTCTCCATGGGGGGGATCGTATATCAGGCTATGCTAATGAGCTTGGGCTCTGTGTCTGTATGAACATAGATTACTTAGGAGGCAGACCATCTACTGTCTTGTCCTCAAACCCATACACACACACACTCACATACACAACACGCACACACAGACCCACACATGAGCACAGACACCATCAAACAAGTTCGCACAACTGGACACACACACCTAACCCCAATACTCTATCAAGTGGATAAGTGGCTCCATACTAAGCAGAGAGAGAGGGATGGAGGGATAAATACAGGAAGTGACAGAGTACTTCTCCTACTTTCATCCCTCCTCCTTCTTCCGATTATTCTCTCTCCAGGTTTCTCCGTCTCTCTCTCGCCCTCTCTCTCCATGTTTTTCGGTCTCTCTCTTGCCATGTTTCTCAGTGTCTCTCTCTCGCCCTCTCTCTCGCCCTCTCTCTCCATGTTTCTCAGTGTCTCTCTCTCGCCCTCTCTCTCAATGTTTCTCAGTCTCTCTCTCGCCCTCTCTCTCCATGTTTCTCAGTCTCTCTCTCTCCCTCCTTGTTTCTCAGTCTCTATCTCTCTCCCTCTCTCTTTCAACCTTTCTCTGTCTCCCCCCTCCCTCTGTCCATCCTTCATGTGTGTCTCATAGCAGTGCTCAAATAGCTAGCACTTTGCCAAGTAGACAAACCCCATATGCCACACACACACAGACATGTACACACACCTGTGATCATGCAAGCTTGATGAATAGCCTGAAATGCATTGCATTAGTGGTCAAGCCAAGGAAGTACAGTATAATCTCATGGTGCAGTAGATCCTTCACTTAACATAATATACCCAGCTGAAAAAGCATTGGCTCACGTGATGGATTGATCTATTGATTTTCTGTGCTGTTCTTGCACTTGAGGAAAATCACATTTGCAGCGCATATAATTGAAGTAGCAACAATACTGTAAATATTGATGGAGGAGGATACTGCACAGGACGTTGTCACTAAGTGCACCAACCTTTCTATCAACCTCATGCTTTTCAGTCAGTCTGCCACCATTCAAAGTTTGCACTTTCTCTCTGCGTGCAGTGTCTACCTGTACTGTACCATCGCAGCCACCTTTTCCTGTTCTCTCACCTGACATCTGACCTCTGGTTTCTAATCCAATCATCCTTTTTTTGGGTCTAGATTCAGCTACTCTCCCTGCAGCACTCCCTGCTGCATCTCCCCATTCATCTACCTTTTGTCTCATCCAGCCTGCCTCTCTCCCTCCCTCCCCCTTCCTCCCTACGACTCTCCCTCTTCCTCCCTCTCCTTCGCCCTCCCTCTTTTTGACTCACCCTCCCTCTCTTCTTTCTGTCCCTGCCTCTTCCTGAGTCCCCCTCCCTCCCTTAGTCTCACCACCTGTGCAGCCTACATATCAGATTTGATGTGACTGCAGTTTTTCCAAAGTTACTTTTTTTGAGGGATGGCTAATGGCCTGTGAATATGTGTGTGTGTGTGTGTGTGTGAGTGAGTGTGTGAGTGAGTGTGTGAGTGTGCATACAAGAGGGCTAATGTTCAAGACAACAGACGTCTGGGAGCTAACTTGAAAGGTATTCCTTCCAGCACTAACGCTGCACCTACTACTAAAGCTAAGACTACCACAATGCTCCTTGTCAACATAACCCTCTATTCTCCCAATCAACATGTATCCTTCTGCTGTCAACCACGCAGCTGTGGGAACAGTTCCTGACCAATCAGAGAGCTCCCTCAGCAGGTCCCCCTGGTTCCTCTGGTCTCTGGGATGGGGGTGGCGGGTGGACGGGAGACGGGACTGAATCTGATCTGTGTGTCTGTGTGCGTGTGCATTTCGCATGTGTGTGTGTGTGTGTGTTCACGATACAGAGGGGGAGAGCACTGCAGCAATCTGAAAAAGTAGGTCAGACGCAGACTAGCGAGAAACATGGCAGAGAGGGAGAAGAGGAGGGAACAGGGAGGCTGAAGAGGGAGAGATAGAGAGAACGTGAAGGATCGGAAAGAGGTGAAGAACACAAGGTAGCCACAACTAGGAGAGAGGCAGAAAGAGAGAGAGAGAGAGCGGTAGAAGGTCTGACAGGAGGAGAGCGAGAATGATCCCCAGCTGTGTGAGAATGAAGTTTCTCTTCAATCAATACAATGGATGGAGGCTGGTTTGGTGTGATCTGGTTTACAGTATGTTGCCTCATCTAGAAGGAGCTTACGTAAATTTTTAGAGGTTTGTCACACACACAAAACCTGAATACCACCAACATCGCCTGAAAGCACATGCAAATGCATCTCCACATATATGGACATACTGTATGTTAATCCCTTATTACTGCTAGCCCAATCAAATTCCTTGACACTGGCTGTATTTCTATAAGTGCCGTTATGACTGACTTGCGTATGCCACAGGCTAATGCCATGCGGCTAATCGCTACTATTTTTACTGTAGCTGTCTTGGGATTATGTACGTCGTGGATCTAGTTCCTGTCAAGAAAAGAGAGACGAATGTTAACTTTCGTTATGAGGCCTGACGATGAGCGGGGGGGAGATTGGGGTTCATGTTGATGCTAAGAAACAGGAGCCAATGACGAAGCTCACAATCTCTCAATTTTGCCCGTGCTATCTTCTTGTAGTCTTTGGAGTATAATCCTTTCATGCCGTCTCGATATTTACATATGGGATGCAAATAACATATTGGAAACGCGCGTTGGGAAACGCGCACACAACAATGAAGGCACTCAAGGTTTTCACGTACATCGGGCTACACTCCAGTGGGATTTTTTTGTCGTCTCCTCCGGCCATGTCTGTTATGTATTATTTATTTGATAATGCACAAAGTCTTCTGACATCTATAAATACACCACTGACCGAGTACCAATGGACCGCTGTGGGGAAACGGGAAGGTTAGAACCATGAACACACTGTATTAGCACGCCAATGTAATTGAGTCAAGAACAACCGAACGGACCCGCATAATGAGGTCCTTCCCCACGCACTCAGTCCACTTACGGGCTGCCTCGACAGCAAAGCCTGGGAAAACAAATCGCCGAAATGAGCGGTTGAAAAGCGATCGCAGCCGAAGCCTGAAAACACATACGAAAACGATTATGTCCTTGTCTCGTTGTGTTAAGGGTTAGAATAAACGCTATACGTATTTTGCGTGAACTGTATCTAGAAAGAAAGAAAAAAAAACTACAATCTATTCCCACTGAAACGGAGTCACTGGAAGATAACTGCTTGGGCGGATTGCAGATTTCAGCTTCGGACCACTTTTAAGACTGCTCTGTTTTTGCTTTCCATCCAGGAAACGTGCCCCGAGGAGAGTTTTGGATGGGGACGAGCAGAGAGATGCCAGACATTGTAGAATGGAAATGATGGCTTACAGGTCAGATTCTCAAGGGAGGCAGGATATTGAAGGCTGTGTTCAACCAGCTATGGAAACGTACTAATGACACTAACACACTGATGTTTTTGTCGAGTGTTGAGATCATTTTCCACCAGATGTCTGACCGTGGCGTGTGTGTGGGTAGCCTGACAGAACACACCATTTTAACCCCATAAACATACATGCTCTAAATGAAGTGGGCAGGTTGACATGGTCAGGGAGCAAACCCCATCCATCTCCCATCAGACCAATAGGACATCAGGGTTGGGACAGTCAGGGGTCAGTGTGTTTAACCCCTCAAGTGCTGGGCATGTTCCAGTCCTTCCTCGGTGCTCAGTGAGACGTACCAGTGAACTCCCTGCTGCCTGCTCCTTCCTCGTCTCTCTCTCTCTTGTTCTCCTGTCTCTCTCCTTCTCTTTCTCTCCTTCTCTCTCTCTCTCTCTTCCTCGCTCTCCAAAGTCTGGATGGAACACTGAGAGTCTTGCAACACAGCCCTGTTTGGGGAAAGTTTGAGTTGTTCCAAAGGTTTACTTCCAGTGTGTGTGTGTCCTATGTGTGTGTTGTGTGTGTGTGGTGGTGTGTGTGTGTGTGCTGTCTGTGCATGTGTGTATATAATCTGTCTCACTGCTCTGCTTTTGTGTATTGTCATTCCTTTTTGCTAAGTTATATGTGTGTGTGTGCTGTGGTGTGTCCCCCCCCATCCTCTTCTCTTCATCTCCTCCTTGTTTCGGCGCTGATGCCGGTGATGGAATCATATTCTGCATTCTTCTCATTCCACCCGGAGTCCCCTCCCCCTTCGCTCTGTTCCGCAGGTTTATGACGTGTGTCTCCCCAGTTTTTTTCCTTTCTTTTTTTTTACGATAGCTTTTCTCCTTGGGTTGTCATGCCGATGACCGTCGCAGCCGTTTTCCGAGTGTCAGATGGAATAACACTGTATAAACATCATGCCTGGTAACAGTGTGACCCTGCAGTTCACCCTGAAGGTCAACAATTATCTCTCTTTAGTGTCTAGTCAGGCTTTACATAATCCTGGCTTATTATCTCACAACACAGAGTAGTCCCCTGCAGTGCCCTGCAGTCGCCCAGATAACTCGAGTCGTGCTGTTTTCCCCTGTAGCTTGCATGGTAATGTAAGTGGGAGAAACCCGTCACTCATCTATCTCTCTCTGTGTGGTGTTTCAGTTCACCGGCCTGACTGTATGTGGATGGTTGCATTTCTGAATTTCTGATTATTCTCCTCCCTCACCCCATCTTTCTCCCCCCCATATTTCTTCCCCCCATCTTTCTCTCCACCCTCCATCTTTCTCTCCCTCCACCCATCCGCCCTTCCCTTCTCGTTGTTCTCCAGTACGTGGCGTTTGGTTCCCTCCTCTTCATCCTGATCTCCATCTCCACCTTCTGCATGGAGACGCACGAGGCCTTCAACACCATCTACAACAAGACGGAGAACGTGACCGTGGGGAACGTGACCCGCGAGGAGATCGTCTACGAGGTGGTGACCGACAGCTGGCTGACGTACGTGGAGGGCATGTGCGTCATCTGGTTCACCATCGAGGTGATGATGCGCGTCATCTTCTGCCCGGACAAGGCTGAGTTCTTCAAGAGTACCCTCAACATCATTGACTTCATCGCCATCCTGCCTTTCTACCTGGAGGTGGGGCTGAGTGGCCTGTCTTCCAAGGCCGCCAAAGATGTCCTGGGGTTCCTGCGCGTGGTGCGTTTCGTCCGCATCCTCCGAATCTTCAAGCTGACCCGCCACTTTGTGGGGCTCCGCGTGCTCGGCCACACCCTGCGTGCCAGCACCAACGAGTTCCTCCTCCTCATCATCTTCCTCGCCCTCGGCGTGCTCATCTTCGCCACCATGATCTACTACGCCGAGCGCATCGGGGCCGACCCCGCCGACCCAACTGCCAGCGCCCACACCAACTTCAAGAACATTCCAATCGGCTTCTGGTGGGCGGTGGTCACCATGACCACCCTGGGCTACGGAGACATGTACCCAGAGACGTGGTCAGGCATGCTGGTGGGCGCGCTGTGCGCCTTGGCGGGCGTGCTGACCATCGCCATGCCCGTGCCCGTCATCGTCAACAACTTCGGTATGTACTATTCCCTGGCCATGGCCAAGCAGAAGCTGCCCAAGAAGAAGAACAAGCACATTCCTCGGGCCCCTCAGCCCGGCTCTCCTAACTACTGCAAGCCCGACGCCCTGGCTATGGCCACTGCCTCCCCTCAAAGGATCCTGGGAAACGTACTTGGTGGGGTGATGGGGCCTGGAGGCCTCTCAGGGGACTGCCCTCTGGCTCAAGAGGAGATCATAGAGATAAACAGAGGTGAGACGTTTCCATTTTGGGTGCCCCTTCAGTAGCCGTGTTAGCAAGTTAGCCTTCGTGTTTGGCTAGCGTTGTTGGGTTCCTGCCACCCTTCGGGCAGATCGAGAGTTAGCGTCCTTGCGTAAGCTGTTGTTTAGTTTCACCTGTCTTCAGGACAAACAGTGACTTAGCGTAGCTAAACATCCTTGACTCAAGGGACCTTGATGATTCACATCAGCGCAACACGAAGTTTAGCTGAGCATCTGTGCTTTGCCACGTCTCCTCCAGGCTGGGGAAGCACAAATTACCCAGACTTCTATTTCTGGGTAAGAGCTCATCGAACTTTTACAGTTTAGCAGACCTACATCCCATCAAACGAAGACAGGGATTTGCACACTAAGTAAGGGAAATCCGCCGCACTAGGAACTTTGGAATCAGAATGTTCAGTGTCAGCTAGTGATACCCAGTAATGAAGCAGTCTTTCAAATCCGCAGAAGGGCGGGGGAGGAGGAAACCGAGGGTGTCTTTCTCCGAAAGGTAACGTTAGCCGTTTCAAGACGGCCCGCGGAGCGTACTCTAGCTCCAGCCAGAAGACATCCAGGCCCATCAGAACTCATCTGTAATTTATGATCAACTTGCGTGTCCACATTTGCCGTAAGGCGTCCATCTGCCAGGGAAGAACAAACTGTTAAAAGAGAAATGAAACTTAATTGGAGCCTCAGTATAAAAAAACAACCTACATATTTGAGTGAGGACATATTCAATGGGTTAATTACGTCTATTTGCCAGCCTATCTATAAATTACATTGTTGCGAATTTCACTTCAAGTCTTTGGTATACATACACTCATGTGTATGTTTGCGGAAGTGAAATTGCTTGCGCAATAAGAACACTGTTATTGTGCAAGCGCTTTCCCCTCCGTAAACACACAGAGACATACACGCTGTATTCAGAACAGCTTCAGATTGTGTTGGTGTACTGCTGAGTTGGAACCCGTGCTTGTGATTCGGTTTGACAGCTGCGTCCAAAGATATAACCTCCAGTCACCCTGTACACATAGCACAAACACAGACGCAGCACGCACGGACAACTTTCGGCGTTTAGTTCACCATACCAGAGAGAACTGATATGGTGCCCTCACCCTGATGTTACTAGGCAACATCATATCACCCCCCCCCCCCCCATCAATGTAAAATATAGGGATGGATACATCTGTCGTGCTAAAGATACACCAGTTTCATATGACCACGAGGCCCTCAGGCCTGGCTGGGCTTCAGGGACAGCTGAAACCAATGCTCTGATGAGCCGTTTGCCAGTTCAAGGAAATTAACCATTAAAGTCAAATGTATTTGACACTGACAATATGATAACCCTTCATTAACCTTGTTGCGTAACTGCCCCTAAGGTTAAATGTTTCGCCCTCCATTTCCAGTTTAAAAAAAACTTTTTTTTAACTAATTAGTAAGTCAGAACTGGTGATCTAAAGTGGGGACAAGTTGCCATTTCTACGATCTTTGTTCCGACAAAGTATCTCACAAAAACACGCTTGAATCTGTCCTAGTCCGGGTACGCAGCCTGTCATCGCCCGGACACTAAGCCTCAGTCTGCAATCCCTCTCCCCCCTCTCTCCCCTCCATCTCCCCCCCCCCTCCATCTCCCCCTCCATCTCCCCCCCCCCCCCCTCCATCCCCCTCCCCCCTGCGCTGCAGATTCCAAGCAGAACGGCGACGCCGCGTCTGCCGCCCTGGCTAACGAGGACTGCCCCACCATCGACCAGGTGTTGAGCCCAGACGAAAGGAGCCCGGCTGGACGGGGTGGCATTACCCGGGAACGCTACCAGCAGGACCGCGCCTGCTTCCTGCTCAACACCAGGGAATTCCGCGCCACAGATGGGAATGTGCGGAAAGGTACGTTTCTCCTCGGGGGACGGACACACAAACACACACCACTGACGTAAACACAGGCACACCAGCGGCAGTAGAGGCATGAGGGATGATAGTGCTAGATCCTCCCCTTTACACGCACAGGGCAGGTGCACATATGCTCTCACGCTGACTTTGTAGAGACAGGAGAACATACGATTTATATGTGAAGCAACACGTCATGATATTCGTCGGAGCTAAGGCTGTTTTAGCGACTTGAAGCTCCAGTCACAGAAACAGACACACACATCATGCAAACAGAAAACTTTGGCTCTGCTCTCCTCTGCCTCTTTCCACCTCATCACATCCATGTTGTCTTGGTCTCCATCACCCTCGGACCTTTGTTCTGCTGTCTTTTCTCTCTCTCGCTCTCTTTCTTTTTTTCCCCTCACTCTTCTCACTGTAATCACATCGTTGTCTTCCATTTTTATCACGCCGTCCTTGTGTTTATTTATGTGTCTCATACTGGCTCTCTCTCTCTCTCTTGCTCTGTCTAATGGCTCAGACAGTATACCATGGCATTAATTTTCTTCTTGTCACGTCTGTTTCTTTCTCTCCCTCTCTCCTTCCCTCTTGCCCTCCTCCCCAACCATTTTCTGTGTTGGCTCCTACCTCTCCCTTGTTAATGCCTGCCTCCCCCCCTCCTCCCCCCCCCTGCCCCGCCCTCTTTTCCGCCTTTCTCTCTCCCTCCCCACCATCCTCAACCCCATATTTAATCCATATTCCCATTCTGTTCCGGCCTCGCTTCATTTTTATAATTTTTTTGGGGATGTACATTCCTCCCTTTGATCCCTTGTGCTCTTTCCTACTGATACTGAAACCTAAAACCTCAACCCATCTCTTGACTGTTGCAACAATCCCTTGACCACCTCCACCACCACCACCACCTAACCAACCTGCACCAAACACTCCCTCACACTCCTCCCAAACGCTCCACACCCCTTGTTGACAACTAACTAGAGGCCGCAGCTCTCCCTGACTCCCCCTTGACTGAGGATTGGTATAAGCTGGAAGGGTCACTGTTACAGCAGGACCTCAATGCAAACTCCACCTCCTCCTGGATCAAACCATAAGCCAACAGAGGTAACACCATGAAGTCACATGGAGCGAAACCCAAAGCCCTTTAGCTGGTGTCAGCTCGGTCTTGAGAAAATTCAGACACCAGACATTAGGTTGATTCTAGGAAATTGCATTGCATGTTTGTAGACACACACACACACACACACTAAAACTACATATGCAAACACAGACACGCACACAGTTTGCATGGTTGCAGAACACTGATATACCATTGTTTCCACTGTATTGTGTTGTACGTGTGGTCTGATAGAGTTTAAATGTCACCCTTGTCTCTAGTGTGATTGAGAGTGTGTTGTGGAACTGAATGAATAGAAGTTACAATGAGCTCTTTCCATTCGTTTGAGCTAAGGTTGGGTGAAAGTAAGATCTTAAAATTGATTATGGAGTCCCAATTGCATTGCTTTGTCCAGAGAATCGTTTAATTAGAAGATACCCCATCGATGAAACCCAGCTATGTTTTGCTTCTCTGTGTTCTTAACCTAACCTCAGCCCAGATTCACACATTTGTGTACGTAAAGTGAACAAAATATTCATCCAATACACGTAGAGTTTGTCATGTCAAGTCAGTGACATTCCTCAATAACTAGCCATTCATAAATATCTAACATCTGACCACAAACTGTGCAGTGAGTTGATAATTAGCGTTTTTGTCAAAACCAAAACTTCAACATAGGTACACTGAGAGTGCGTGTGTGTTCTGTTTAGTTTGAATGCAGTACAGGTGTGTGTGCGTGTGTGTGCGTGTGTGTGAGGTGGCAGCTCCTCTGGGAGCCTAGCACAGTTGTGTTGTCAGGGAAACGGAGGGTCAGGTGGTGTCTGATGTGTTCTGTGTCGTTGTTGTCTCTCTCTTCAGGTTGTGTCATATCACGCGTTTGTATGTGGGCTTGTTCATTCTTACATGTTACACTATGTCCCTATCCTCTCAACGCCATCTGAGTGTCGTGTTGTCCTCGTCCTCGTTGTACCGTGGCTGTTTCTTTTTCTGTTTCATTTCTGTGGGGTTTTATGTGTCACATGAAGGTTCCCGCTCCACCGCGTTGACCTTGACCCTCTCCGATAGCCAGTAACACGCTGTCATGTCAACACAATGATGACCCCACCCCTCTCGTATTCATGCGTTTTTATGGCCTGCCCATATGCAGTCGGTAGGATCGAGGGCACACACGCACCTCTGTGCCTCAACTCTATCAGTTTCCCTGTACACACCTGTACAAAACACCTAGTACAAATTCCCTCTTTTAAAAACAGATGATTCTTTCGACTCCGGTCATGCGTATTGAGATAAAAAAAGATAAACGGACGTCTGTTCGTATATAAAGGAGCCCCTGTTTTCACCGGGGTGGAGTGTCACTTTTGTGTTGTATGTGGCGGAGTGTGTCTGCCATCTCTCAAAGGGTCAAAGATCCCGATGGTCAGCGGATCCTTCCAGGTCAGAAGGGAACGGTACTCGACAAAGACGTACCACACGGAGAACGTAAACATTCAAACAGGTTCCATTGGTTTCGGTCCCATGGCTTTCTACACTGCACGTAGGCCGCTGTCTTCTGGATGAAAAAACAACACGTGTTTTTCCTTATGCGTGTTACGTCTTTAACTAAAGTACTATTCCCTTGACCTCTCTCTGTGTGCTTTCAGTGCCTAGTGTGGTTTCCAAGGCGATGTTGTGTTATATTTGTATTGTGCAGACTTGGGTACTTATCAAAAGCCAAACAGTACGTACACTAAAGCTGCACTTGGTGACTGAAACACAAACACACACAAACTGACTGACTGCCAGAAAAACAGTCAGTCAGTCAGTCAGACAGTGACAGAATGATTGACAACCAGCAAAGCTGTCTAAGGTAAGCGAGTCATAAGCTGTTCAGAGACCTCCCCCTTCCTGACTGCTTCCGTTTGGTGTTTAGAAGGCTCTTCTGTATGAAAACCGCTACGTAAATGCCTCAAAAAGAATCCCTCTTTAAAATAGAACAAAATTGAGTCACTTTTCATTGCAACCAACAAAGCGGTTAGGATGACATCAGTCTTTACTAAGCGAATCTTGAACTCTTCTCTTTATCCCAGCGCCATGGGGTACTAGGAGGGAGGGATGCACCCTTAAAATCTCACTATGGTTTTTGTTTTTTTTAGGAGTTGAAGTGTCTCTTTCTTCTTTTGGAAAGAGCAGACTGTTCCGTGCAGAGCCCTCACATTACAGCAGTGCACGGGATATACAAGATATACGGCACTGTAACCGGAATCTGTGACAACTGACAGTAATGTAATATCATGTCTTTGTTACACTGTCCAAATATAGAATAACTGAGACCGGCATTGCCATTCAATATCACAATCGAATGGAAGGCAAAGTAGATTAGAATGAAGGACAAAATTCCGAAGGGATCTCTGGAATAAAAAGTCCCTGCAGATCAGTACGATTGCCCCAGATAAAGAAGTCCAGAACATAAAAAATAATGTCTGTTTTTGTTTTAAAGTGGGATTCCTTTGCTGTCTATAACTGGTCTGTGTGTGCTTCATTCAGTTCCTTTCAGAGATATTTGCATACGTTTTTTGCAACTTATTTGTGAGCGTTTTCGTGTCAGCGATACTTGTCCATTTGACCTGCTCCAGGCCAATATGTCTGGTTCCTCAGGATCAAACGGACAATCAGCTCTCTGATCCTCTTAATCATCCTCAGAAACTTGTTGTTTCGTTTAGTTTCACTCTTTTTCTCTCCACCCCTCTTAATGTATTTTCAACTGGCTCTCTTTTTCTGTGTCACTCTTCCACTCTCTCTCTCTCTCTCTCTCTCTCTCTCTCTCTCTCTCTCTCTCTCTCTCTCTCTCTCGCACACACACACAATGTTCCACTTTCATTATTGTGTGTGTGTGTGTGTATCTGTTAGTGGACGAGTGTTTATCGTCTTTATGTTGTTCTTCAAATGGTGTGGATGGATGTGTCTGTGTTTACGTTGATGTTGTTCTGCCTGTGTGCGTGAACGTGTGTACCCGTACGTCCTTGTGTGTTTGTGTGTGTTGGTGTTTCTGTTTGCGTGAGCGTGTGTGTTTTATGACTGTTCGTACCGGCGTCTGTCTTATCAGTTCTTTTTTCTATGTTTTTGTTGTTGCCGGTAGCGATGTTCTAACTGGCGTTTGTAGAAAGCACCCCTTTGAGTTCTGTGTGGATGTAGTCCTTCCTTTCAGTTTGGTCGACAACCTTTTTTTTAATGAAGACGTTCGAAGGATTCCGATTGATTTGTTTACATTTGATGAACAGCAAAATATCTACATACACAGTAGTAGAAGTGTAAGTAATGATCTGTTTGAAGGTCTGTCAGCATACGTATATACTGCGTTTATATGTAATCAAACTCTTAGGGATCTATATCATGAAGAAACTGAATGTAGACATAAACAAGAAATCATAAAGATCCAAAATAGACCATTCGTTCAGATATCAGGGCTATAAGCACTATACGCTGATTAGAGTTTTTCCTTTTTCCTTGTTCGATTCTGTTATTTTCATGGTAGCATAGTCTGTAAAACTTCCATTTAAAACAGATCTCCTAGTTTGTTAACACTTGTCTGTTCATCATCCACTGTTTTTAAATACATTTTTCATGTGTCACTAATATGTGTTAGTGTTTTCATCTTGCATGTGATTTTATTTAAGTGAAACGATGACTGTATGTATGTTCTTCACAAATATGACCCGGGTCTGACTTTACCTGATTCAAGATTAATTTAAGTAGCTTAATTCTAAGTATTTAAAATCCCAAGACCTTATTAAACATTAGCAGTACTAAAGCGACTGCAGACATGGAGACAATTTGACTTAAATGTGGTTAATACTACTCCAAAGTCATTGCAGTTTCCCCTTACATTTCTCACACAAAAGCTGAACACATTGCGGCTGATGTTTTGGAACAATAGATCTAATTATAAGACAGTTGACCCCAACATGAAAGAAGACCACTGATCTCATTTAAGAATGTGATACTCTGAGGTCTCGTCACGCAGCCTGCAGAATAGACATCTATTCATCCGATAGTTACGTTACCAGTAGAACATACCACAGTTATCCAATGTTACATCATATCAACCGCAAGAGGACGAGTCTCTTCTGGTAAAAAAAAAAAAAAGGTCTGGTCTAAATATTTGCATCTCCTCATTGGTGTTCTGCAATGGGTCACTCCATCTTCTTCTCCCTGCTCCCCCCTCCTCTTCACCTCTGTCTGTGCTGCATCCCTCACTCCCGACTCCCTCCTCTGCTATGGTTTGTCCATCCACGCCACATCCATGTCATTGATGCTCATTCTCCATCCCATCCACCAGGCCGCGAATGCAGTGCAAGTGTAACTAAAGTCTGACTGTTGGTAGGTAAACCACCCTCTCTTCATAAATTAAGTGTGACCTGCGGTAGGGGTTATAGTAACCGTAAAACTAATTAACCTCTTGGTGTTTATCTTCACCTGTTAGATGTATTTATGAACATGCAATGTCTTTTAACGTACTATTTTGATCTTCCAAGATGGATAGATGGATGGATTTTGATGAAATGTCTGTCGCACTCCAATCTTTGTCTTAGAATAAGAGTTCATCTGACTAAACTGAGAAATAATAATCTTTCACCTAACCAGTTCGATTCAGTGTACATACGTTCAGACATTTGTCGTTATAATTTTGAGTGTAGATGTACGTGAAGTGAACATTCAAGTTTTGCATTTCATCCCTAAACTCTCATACATGACAAGTGTTGTCAAATCCTTGATCTTAGATTTCCAGCCTGATTTAAAATTTGAATAGAAAAGCAGACATCTCCAAACGCGTTCGATAGACATGTCTTATGATCTCATTCTTTTGAATCACGATTTTCATTATATTTAACATGAGTCATAAATCATACATACCAGTTATAATCAGTACCAATATGTAGCATTTAAACCATGGGGTTTGAATTCACAGCAATCCAGTCCAAGGCAGTTTTGATTGGATTCCATCAGATGAGAAGATGTAAAAGAAGACCCTAATGTGCAGCAGGCCTTATGTTTTGTTATGTTTTGTCATGTTTTGTCATGTTTTTATTATATTTTGTTATGTTTTTTGTTTGTTTAAAAGAGGAAATGGTGACAGCTTTAGACGAATAGTCTTTTTAACACTCTGTACAAGGAGACGTTTAAAAGTAAGATTAACAAGACTAAACGCTTAATCGGTCAGCTTTGCTTAATTTTCTTCAAATATACTTTATGGCAGCTTTGACCTGACATATCCTAGTGAAGGTATTAAATAGAACTTATTCTGAAACAGTAGGTTGTTTAAATATGTCACTAACAGAGTATATATCCTTTTATACAGTTTTTTTTACCATAACAATACGATAGCAAGTAGTACAAGAAGCCCAAAGTGATCATACCGGTTGTGATGGTGTGAAGGGAAGTTGGATAGTCTTTTGATACATTTTCATCTTTTATGAAGCCATATCTGAAGGACGAGATCTAAGTCTATGGTCGCTGTGTTCTACTCTTACTGAATATGACTTGGCATTGCAACAGCGTGCCTCTTCTTTAGTGACAGCAGTAAAACACCCCCACGAAGAGGGACCTCTAGTGTTTGGGAACGTCCCATGAAGGCTCTTAAAGAGAACAACCTAGTAGAGAAGCCACGTGAAACAAAACAGGATGATAGAACCTGGGATCTTCACCTTAAGTTGAGCCTTTCAGATCTTCAGTTTTTAGTTCTTCAAACGCTGTAAAGGCAGCGTGACGACATGCAGTATAGGACATGCTTGGTGGAAAGGCATCATCAATATTTCACTGAGTTGGCCTCCTACTAATGTGCCTGAGTGATTCTGGGAAAAAAGAGATGATTTTTATTTCTGGAGAACGAGTGATGTTTAATGTAGAGTGGCCGAGTTGGTCACTGCGAGTTTCGACGTTGCCATAGAGATTTCATTGTTATCCTTGTTGTTTATTCCGACGCAACAAGGCACAAAGGGCATTGTGCCAAATATTGTTCTTTTTTTGTCTGTGTGTGTGTGTGTTTGAAACCCAATGATGGTTGGAGTTTGACATCAATCCAGATCCAATTCCATTTCAAACCAGAAATCACATTCCCAGAAAGCACGTTCTGTCACAACTGGAATGACAGAAATATGCAAACTTTTTTACCTGTTTTTCCACTCTTTTACAATTTGTGTAATTATGCAAGAAAAAAAATCTTCTTTCAAATGTGTTGCAATCCCAGACAGACGCTGGATTGTGCAGGCTCCATTCATCCTGGGTTAGTTATTCATGGGATGGTGCACCATTTCCTACCAATGGTGTCATACACTTCCTACCCTAACAATGCCTCCAGTCACCACTCTAAGCAGCGCGTCCTATTTATACAGAAGTAGTTTCTATATGTGCATGCCTTGTTCTGTGTTACCATTCAATGTACAGCAGAGAGGGAAAAGACACAGTCGACAGTGTTGTACCACAACCTTCATAGGGTTTTAGGGTTAATTATTTTGGGACAAAATGTTTAACCGATGGAGTCATAGCGATTCCCAACTGCAGCATTTTACGGCACAGTACAGCACTGTTCATATGTGTCATTGTTCTCTGTTGAAACAATCGTCACTTGATCTCAGTTGCAGGATGGGGATAGTGGGGAAAGAGGAAGTTGTGGAAATGTGGATGGAACGCTTTTGCTATGTTGGACATTGGAAGTTGTCAGAAACTTAAAATGAGGACATTTTTAGGTATTGAATTCTAAACTTCATTTGGGCTCTAAGACATGATGTAATGTAAGTCATCAAAATAGCTATGTTGATTGTGTAACGGCGTTTTGTGTTTCTTGACAACTCCATTCTACCGACAATGTTATCTATTATACATGAGCTTTGTGTATTTGCTGTTGTTGCTGCTGTGGTGGTGTCTAACAATACTGCTGTGTGATAGGCCAAAATGGTTGTCTAAAACACCTGGATGTGAGATGGAGTTCGCAGTGTTGTCGACCACATGTTGGGTGCTTTAGTCAACTGGCCTGGGTGTTGCATATAAACATAATTCTTGATATTATTTTTAGTTTGAAAAAATGAATGACATAAATCATAACTCGCATTTTCTTGTTTTGTCCTGTCCTGTCTTGTCTCTGTGTCTGTCCATGTCTGTCTTTTCTATGTTTCTTAACATTTATGATTATTAAAAAAAACAACATTTTGATTTGACTTTCTGTTTCATTGTTTCCGTTCATATGTTTTTACACATTTCATTGTATGACTCAAACCAACATCCAATTGTTCCACTGCTACTTTGTCTTCACCCATCACCACATGAACCACGTACATGTTGACTTTAATCAATCATTTCATCTTGATTTCCATTTGTTTTAAATCCCCATAATATCAAACCAAAATTATTTTAAAACTAAACAAACATTTTAAAATCCCAAAACATCGTTTGGTAAAAAAAAAATAAAAAAAAATGTTTTCTCCAAAGCAACTGGCTATGAGAAATCTCGCAGTCTGAGTAACATATCAGGAATGGCTGGATCTGCTTTGCGCCTCGCCCCTATCACTAGTCCCCCCTTTGAGACGTACGAGGCTCCAGGACCTTTGTGTCGCTGTCGCTCCCCCATCCCCTCCATCTTGTAGCAGCAAGGAGTTCACTGTTGGATGGAATAAATGACTCGGCGCCTGGACAAAATGCATCTACACCACCGCTAGGATTCATCACAGTGCAAAACAAATAGCAATAATGTTTATGATCATGAATGTAGAGAGTAAAACGACCTCTTGTGCTGTCCGTTGGTTTCAGGTGCATGGTAGGAGATGGGGTCTATTAAAGATTTTAGATTTAGAAGTGTATCATTTTGAAAAAGTGACAAACACACAAAAAAACTGGGTGTTCATAGACAGCAAAATGCTATAACTAAAGCTGAACAGACATACAGAGAACGTGTAGTCAACCTTTTGATCTTAAAATAGGTGTGTAGATGAACATACATTTGTGTGCTGTCTGGACCAAATCACAAGTGAATTATGTCCAGAAAAAAACAGATCATGAAATAAATTATAGGATTCATGTAACCAAAGAAGAAGAAATTGTAGACGATCTCAATCTTTAGGAGGTTTGTACTTCATTTGTCACATGTGAATGTCAGTGTATGTGCAGATACCTTTTTAGTGGTAATCCCAAGTTTATGTGAAAAACAGGCATATAGATTGAGCCTTTAGAATCTGTACATTATCAGATAAACTATACATTTAACACTCACTTTAAGTCATATCACAAGGCACTTTCAGTTATTAGTTAATACTAAGACATTTGGCAATGTAAGAGCAACAATACATAACAAATAATGATCCGTGCTCTTTCTCAATAGATTGCGGCAGGCTATGATAACATCAAACATGATTTTAAAACGAATTATTATGCAGAATGACACTTGTTACTGTCCTACCTTTCAGTCAAATCTTACAGTTTGTGACCACTTGTCACACATGAGCTAAAAGCAATATAGGCTTTTGGCATAACAGCAATAGCAACAGTTTTTGGACGAGTGTAACAAGCAAATTGGTTATGTACTGATAAATAGATAAATAGGTTATATAAACAAGGTAAAATAACTGTGAAGGTAATGTATGTTTAGTTAAGGTTTGACTGAACATAGTATTCTGTGTGTGTTAACTGTCAATAATTCAAGCACTTTACTAACACTTATAGTTACTTTACTAACATTTTAAAGTTGAACTTGCATGTGTGGACTCAACTTCATACACACTCCATGTTATAGTGCAATTATACATATCTGGAAGAGGAACAAATGTAAAAATAATATTTGACACGATTCCAAATCAGGGGGGACTCTACTGTCAGGATACATTTTTCTAACAAATAGATGTTTCGTTTTTTCAAAATATCCGTTGCACTTTTTAACATTTACACATCATTTTGTACATTTTCATTCTTCTTTTCTTCCTATTTGACAAAATCCACGATTGCTTTTCTAAACAGACTGAAATAAAAACAAAAAACAAAGTTCATCACTGTGTTCATCTACCCACAGTTAACTACAGGGTATTATGAGGGTTTGAAAAAGCTTCAAAAGGGAATAATAAGGACAAACAAAAATCTAAAATAAAAAAACTCCCCTAAAATGTTACGGTCAATAAATGTGACAGATTGTTGCTAATGTGGTTCCTACGTACAAAGTCAGTCTTCCTGCCTTTGATTTGGATCATTATAGGAAAAATAATTAATATGATCATTTCATGTTACAAAGCAACAACAAAAAAAAAAAACTAAACGATAATCACACATACTCATATATGCAATATACATGCAATATTACATTGATGCTGGAAACATACTGTGCACATACATATGTAAATATGCAAATCTATTTTTAATCCAGAAAGTGTGCACAGATTTAATAGGAAGCCTACCTATTATCATTGAGTTCGATGTTCACATTCCTAGTGTATACTGTATTACAATGACATAAGCCATCTGTCTTGCTCTTCAAGTTGGTCTTGTTGTCTTGCTGGTCCTATAGATTTTGATGTTGTAGAGGTTTTTTTAATTGTTTTTATTGCGAAGATAGTTTTATACTTCCTGCACCTGTATTAGTCCCGTGTATTTTATTGTAAAATGGATTTGTTGTGCTATTGTATATTCATCTACTTTAAATGACTAAATCATTGTTCACTTCACAATTTTTATCTAGGTTTGATCTAAATATTTGCAAAATAGGATGTCTAAGCTGCACCAATCACACCTTCACATAAATAAGGATAATTATCTCAAATCAAATTATCTTATTTGAGGGCCCTTTGTTGAAAGCCCATGTATCTATTATTCAAAAAGTATTATTTCGTCAAAATCTATGTGCTTCCAGACTTTAGCGTCTTCAGAATACAGATTTGTGGGGTGAATCCAAACTTGAGATTCATGACTTGAATTTTAGCGTGAACCTTTTGTCATTGATTACAAATCATGATTTCCTCAGTTGGACTTCATTACGCACTTTTAAAGACTCCGTTTGAGCAGAGGGTTTTTACATTTATCAATGCTTCTCTTAATTTTTTAAAAATCATTGATTGTCATTAAATGAAATAACGCTTTGTATAGTAGTCCAACAGCCCCACTTCCTACCATTCTCATTTTCCCCATTTGTGAATGTTGTCAGTCTTTGTTCTTTGCAATGTATTGTAACAAAGGTATAAGAATGTATAAACTTTTTTTCTGTAGAGACCGAATGCTCATACATAAGGCCATACATCATACTTAGAACATTTTGACATAAACCTTGTTTAAGTAAACAAACCTACATGTTAAAAGTACCTCTATGAGGCCTCTGTAGGCTGCAATGTCAATTTAAGAACCCATGAAAACTAGCTAGATTTAACTAGCTATATCTGCAAAGCAATGCTTTATAGGTAAGTGATGATAATTGAAAATGTACATATCTGTATCTACACATGTGAATATATATATTAAAATCATCTGAAATGTTATTTTTCTATGTATACTTTGTTTGACAGCCGGGGTTGGTTTTGAACATTGTTTTCCATTTTGAGATTCTGTCTTAGCGCTTGTCAGCCATCCAAAATTAATGTGGATCCCTTTATCTTTTGGGACGAGTAGTTGGACTTGTGTGGCCAGATTCCCCATCATGTGATTGTTTAACATTGCAAGTTCTGAAGTCCAAAGCATGATGTCTGTACATGCATTCTGCTCACATTACATTCTATTCATTCATAATATGAATAAAGTTCATATTGACACTTACAGCATATATTGAATATTGAATGACAATACCTGACATTTTTGGTGATACACCAAATCAGCAAATCTTAATTGCATTCATTGATCATTATAATTAAGAATTTGATTCATAAATATAGAACTTTGCATACCACAAATTGGCAGTTTCAAGGAGAAATGTATTATTCATTAAATATTACAGAATAAAGTCTCAAATATTCCTTTAGTTTAGATTGTTGGGTTCATTGCACATGTATGAATACATATCATATATGTAAACATGTATTTCTCCATGTGAAATATTCAACTAGTTGTCGCATTACTTTTCATATCACCTTTGACTATACCATAATGAAGTTGCCACTTTTATTTATTTATTGTTTTGTTAGAAAGTATATTTTGTCCTATTAATAGTCAAAGAGTGTTTGAGTTTCATTTTTTATATTTTACAGTTAATACTCGTGGACTGCGTTGTGTTTTTCCACCATGTTTCTCCAGCACACTTTGAAAGATGAAGAGGGAAAGAATCGAAGGACAGGTTAAGAAGAAATGCACCTATAGATGACGATGTAAAATAGCCTATATAGCATTTGTGAGAATCTTATCGTATTCCTGTACTGTTTCCTGTACTCTCCTCGTATTCCTGTACTGTTTTACTGCATTACAAATGTTATGTAGTAAAACTGTACATCATGTATACATGTATTAGATTATACAGTTTAACCAAAACCCTCTGATTGTTGAAAAGCTTAGACTAAATCACATTGCAAACACATACTAAACATTGGGCTTTACAAAGCTGGTATGATTTCGGCATTGAGTTTTAGCATTTTATCAACTCTTTCAAGTACAGTACAATAACTAACTGTTGTGGCAATATGAACTGTGTGTAATGGTCACGTTTCCATTCCCAGAATATGTATTTGTGTGTCTGTCTGTCAAGTTGATGTTCCATTCATGACTCACATATATACAGATAACTAACAAATAAACGCACAAACACGCACACAAGCAAACACAGATTCGCTAAGTACTTACGTGACACTTAACGTGATAGGTTGCCTAAGTCACATGTTTTAGGCATATTGTTGTAATGGATGAAGTAATGCCCTCTTTCTGCTGTAGGTCTGATCATGTACAGTGAATGGTTGGGGACTGGAGTGTTTGATGTCGTTTGTTTGATGAATCGTGCTTGTTATGTTGCTCTTCACCACCCGCAAGGTTTTGTTTTTGTAAAACACTCTTGTTTGGAGACATTGTTCAGGTGCTTTATTTATGATGGTTAAGAAGGAACCCAAACTTGTATTAAGAATTTAAAGTTGGAATAATGGTATTTAGTATAAGTTATTTATATTTTATTCTCACATGCACAGTAAACCAGCAGTATCCAGGTAAAACAAATCCATGATTACTTATATATGTATATTCAATTTTGTTGAACTAATCTCTGCATTAACTGAAAAAATATTACTATATTTGACAGAGATCCACATAAATAAGTAGACTAACATCTGTGGCCTATTCTCTATACCTACAAGACAACATTTAACAAGTAACAGAGGCAGTGTTAGCATTGACATTAATTTAGAAACCCTAAACTTTGCATAATCTTATCAGAATTATATAACTGTTGCCTGGAAACTAAATATTAACTACTGTCTGTTTTTGTCTTTGCAGTGTTAAGTTTCTAGCATTCGCCTTTTCTCTAAAGAAGACACTTTGAGTCAGTTACCGGTAATCACAAATTAGCGGCAGAAGCTACGTAAGGGCGACGTGTGACGTGGATGAACAGTTTAAGGAGACCTTTGGCGTGATGACAGAGACCGGAGTGTGATCAGAAAAAAACCTTAAGGTCTGATCTTCACGTTGTTACCAAAGCAGCCTCTTGGAACGCCACCATTTTTGACGACAGTCCTACAGATTTTGACGAACTGACTGAGCATTGCACTGACACACTTTGGAGAGAAACGGACTCTTGCTCTTACATTCCAGATGACACGATCTCTGATGCTCACTATTGTGTACAATGACCAATAACTGGCTGCAGAGCTGAGCAACTTTAGTGCATAAACAAATAATCATCCACCTTCATTGAAGACAAACTAACAATGTAGCATCTCTGCTAACTCAACTGTAGCATTTGTTGGCTGGGAAATAACTCAAAGACGTTCTTCATCGATAGTGTGAAGAGAGTGACACGGAATCATGCACTGAATGAAACCTTTTTAGATGTCATTTTCCTCTGGTGTTCCTTACCGTCAAAACAACCGGATTCAATTGCTTACATGAGAGACAAAGACATAGGAATCTACCACAGTAGTGGTATCGTAGCTATACATCCCAAAATGCTTCTTCAAAATATAGTTAACGGCAAACGTATTAGCAACAAGCTAGGCTAACTGAATCGTAGATTATCATCTGTCCTTCTGCCTCATCCGTCAGAGCACAGGACTTGTAGAATAGGGATCCGTTTTTACCTTCAAATCCTGAAGTCTTCCATTAAATTCCCTCAGATTCCTCCATCTAACCCTCAGTGAAAGTAGAAGACGTGTACCAACGTACACGAGCAAGCGTATGTAGCACTTAAATACCGAAACTGTATTTAAAAGAAATATATGGGCCTGTAGACGATCATTTGCAGTACTGCTGCGGGAAGACTTTTACTCTCTGTCTCTCATGTAGTCACTTTGAAAACACGTGGCATACCAAAGGTCCCACGCATGCACTCGCTGATTGACCTTCCTGTAAAGTAAAGTAGAATAGAGTAGGATTCCACGTATCCAAGACAACGTATGAACTGTTCCTGGTACTTGTTACTGCCTCATTCGGGAACAAAGGAACATGTAGAAAATGTTAAGAGCGCATCAGAGCTGTAATAGAGGCAAATGCTGAGTAACGTGAAATCCGCCTCAAGAACCCCCCCCCCCCTTATGCACATGTGACGCACACAAATATTTAGTCACTTATGGACGGACTGACTCACTGCTCAAATCAATCATGAGTAGGCCGATGACTGACTTACGGAGACGGACCTCACCTCCTAGAGACTATCTGCACAACTTTCTCCATTAAGGAGAAACAAGGGCCTACCTAAATTACAAAAGCAGAGGCTGCATCATCCACAGACGCTGTTAAGACACAAGTGTCCAATGGCTGACTGCCCCTTCTGATGGGGATTTTGCAAGGGACCAATCGGGCTACATATTACCCCTGCCGCATATATACTGCCAACAAGGCAAATACTACCACAGACACATACTGCCCCATCTCTGTCTTGTTTCTCTTGCCAATGACTGCTTTAGAGTTAAGTCTAGCCTGGATCAAGATCGGGATGGCCCTATAAGGGAGATAACGAACGAGGAACAGAGGGAAAATGGACCAAGGATACTAGGAAATATGGAAGCAAGTGTACAAAGAGAACAAATCTATATTTTGATAAACAGATAAATTATCCATGGCTTCAGAGGAAGTGCAATGGCAGAGAAGAAGAGGCCAGCACGCAAGAGGAAAATCAGTTGCAAAATGCCCAAGTATCATAGCTAGTCAAAACACAGTCAAAGTCGTGGGGAAAGAAGAAAAGGGGAAGGGATAAGTCTTTGGATTTGACATTGGGACGTCATACCTGTATTCCCATGAGGAATGAAAAAAATGTTTTTTGAAAGGACTACGAGCGACCGTCCAGCCTTGTGTCTGTGGAATAAAGACACAGGGTCGACCCTACAGGACGGACGCTGAGATAAACAAATGAAGAAAAAAAAATGAAAATGCATTTTTGTAACTTTGTTTACCAGCATGACTACTCTGCATGACTGTCTTTGCAAACCCTTAGAGATAAGGGTGCTAGAGATACAAAAAAATATATAAAATGAGTTTAAAAAAATGTTATATGCAATTAATGTTTTAAAAAAAGATTATAATGAAAGAGAAGAGCTATATTTTGTTTTGAAAAAGTAAAAAAATGTGAATACTGAAACATGTATGTTTGCAAAAGACATCCTGAACAATGTTTTTGTTTGATGAAATCTCTGCTACTACTGCCCCCACGTTCTGCACTTGTTCAGTCATGTTTCCGATGCCTACAGGACACTCTACTCGTTCAGTTCGATCACGTCTTAAGTTCAATCCATCCTCTGTATCGGTTCGAGATATGTGTCATGGTCCTTCCCTAACGGAGTACTGAAGAGTTAACATGGCTGTTGACATTTGTGAGGATCATTGATTCTTCCTTATAAACTGCTGTATGTTTTCTCTTTCATGAATCATTTGCACAACTACTGTAGCAGCGGTTCTGATACAATAGCTCTCCATGCTGTGTGTTTGACTGGTGTATACATTACAAAAATATACAAAGTTTGCTTTTTTACTTTGGCAATAATATACAAGTGTTGTTATATGATTGTAGCAGGGCACAACGGATAACTTTAACGGCTATCTTCAACCCCTCTTTGTTTTGATACATGTAAGGGTTGCTATGCGAGGTGCCTGGGCGATGCTGGGACAGGCGGCACTGTCCCAGGAGCGCTCAGAGAAGAGACGATGGAAGGAAGAGTAGGAAGTCATCTAATAAAGATCGATGTCTGACCTCCCCCAGATTCGACATCGGTAGTAGATTCAAGAGAGATTTCAGGTTTGCATGGGAACCAACTGCAAAGTGGTGTGTGTTCTAAAGGACTCAGGTGTGTTGGTCGTGTGTGTGGATGTAGGTGGTTTGCAATTTTTCTTACATAAATAAATTCTAGTATAGATAGGATAATGTGAACACCTCACAGTGATGTGTAAAACGCATGCATTATGACTTGATTGTTGACCTTCTGAGGGGACCCATAGTCTCAACATATGCTCCTTCTGTTGTCAGTCATGAATCCAGTCCTGGTAATTACGAGCACTGCGCCGTGTTGTAGAGCAGAGTCGTCTTCCTTGGTGAGACAACTGAACGCTCCTCCCACTCGCAGTGTCAGCATGAGTGTGTAGAGGTAGCTCGTCCTTGTCGTCAGGTGGTCAGGTCTTGCATCCGTCCTATCCGTGGAGCGTCCCACCAGCCGGTTCGCTCGCAACCGCACACGTCTCGCAAAACACACTTCACAAAGACCCAGAGCTTCCAAACTGATGTCATTGAAGTACTTTAGATGTGGAGAGAGAAGGAGAAAGAAACCAGTGGCCACTGTGCAAGTTGGTTGACGTAGGAATATGTTGTTTTCCCCATGCCCCCCCCCCCCCCCCCCCCCCACCCTCACCCCCCCTGTTGAACAGGTTTGGCTGAATGTAGACTCTCCAAATCCATGTCTTTTATGGTTGGTTAACACAGGTTTCAGAACCTGGCTGGACCAGTGTCTGCACTGTAGAACGGGCTCCAGTCCATCCCTAGTGATGCATTACAATTGGACTTTTTAAGACTTAGTGGCGTGAAATATATAAAAGGCTGTCCATCAATGGAGTTAGGTCCATGCTGGTTTTACAGGGTCTGTAACTTTGTCGACTTTGGAAAATAATGGTACACTGTTGCCATTTTTAGAAGGCATTTAGACACTTAGGTGTGGGGGTCGCAAAGTAAGTTGTTTATGAATATTTCAGAAGTTAACTTCTAACAACAATGAGCACACTAGCAAAAACTCTGTTTTACTGAAGATGTATTGCATTATTAGCACTAGACTTATTCATTGACTATTGAGTTTGTCATTCCCTCTTGAAACTGTACTTTTGACTGCCCATGCCAGGCTAAAAAAGATGTCCTTACTTTTATATTGCGTACAACTGCCATTTGATTTAGTCATGTTGAAAAGAATGAGTTACAATGTAAGAGTGCTAAGTCTGTTTTATCAAGAATTATACTTTTGATCATTTTAGTGTGATTAACGTGTTCACAAACTGGGTTTTGTGAAACATTACTGTGTGAGTATGTGAACATACTTAACATATTATCAAAACTGGCATAGTCCCCTGAAAATTGATATCTGTTGGTCAGCATAGCTGCATTTGTGAACAGTGGACTAATAGAAAACACAGTATGTTATTATGACATATTTACTACAAATGCATAGCCTAAATACACCTGGTTGTTTTTCACTAAGTGTAACTACTTTACATTGTGTGCCTGATGTTTGTAGCCAAAACACTCACATATTTTCAGTTGGATATGATTTTGATATGAAGATATGCAACTTAAACCACTATACCACTGCTAGAGGGGTCTCCCATCTAAGTAAATCTGTAAACGGTTTAGCTAGTTGCAACCATATTGACACAGTAACTGCACTAGAAGTGTGAATGGATATGGATAATATGCTGTATATTCCAAGGCTTTTATGGCCTAAGACACAGGAATACAGCATTACTGTTTCATGCATCCAGACGTGAATTCTTATGTTTATATTTTTAATATAATTATCATTATATTTTAAAAATCTCTCAAGATGATTAACATTCTACAAATAAGACACTTTTAAAATTCCTGCCAATTGAGTTCAAAGGATTAATGATAAAGTAATATCAATGATATATTTTTCAGCATTCCAAAGATGATTGAGCGACAAACATGTTCATTTCATGTGTTCATATCACCCTATAAAACAGACTTGGGTACTATCGTTCCATTGTAATGTTCTCGTACTTAAGAGAAGCAAAGATGAATGGAGGAGGTCACTGGAAGATAGCGTTTGAGACTTATGCTGGATTTTATTTTTGAAATGTTGGAACACAAAGAATAATTCATCGAAAACTGTATAAAGTATATTTCAATGGAATGTTCATGATCTATCTTTTTATATTTTGAAAAAAAAATAGAAACATATCAATAAAGTGTCATAATTGAACATATTTCGACTATCGAGACTTAAAATGTATGAATGTCAATGCGGTTTTATGTGAATCAATCTCCATAGCAGCTTGAATGAACAAGTGATTCAAAGTCATGAGATGCTTTTTCAAAGACATTAAATTGCTTCAAATCATTGAAAGGAACTTCAAATAAATTAAAGAAAATGAAATATATGAGCTGTTGTCCAATTTCTAACCAATGCAAGAAAATACTGACACGCTTTTAACATTTGGTAAAAGAATCCCACACACCATCTCACTAGACAGCCCGTTTGCGTTGGTATGCACATTTCTAGTTACTTTTATATCGGTCTTTATGTGACACTTTTAAGCTACCATGCAGGCACTTGTGTGAAAAGTATTCAGCATTTCAGTCAAACCGCAGAGGATATATTTATATCAAATGCAAATACAGTAACCCACATTTGAGTATGTTTTATGTTTTGTATTTGACACTCATTTTCTAAAACGTTCCTCCATCCAACCATACAATATATAAGGTATCACTGCATTGGCGTTTTTTTTAATGTGGTTTGACCATGTGGAATTGACAGTAACATACAGCGCTGCTTGTATCAATGACCGATAAAGAGCACATAGAAACAAACAGCACGCAGCAGCTTGGAAAACAATGTCATATGTTCTTTTTATGAGTCTGAATGCGAAATGCCACAAAACTTAAGCAGGCTAGAATTATGTCATTGATCAATGTCAACATGTATTAGAGGTAAATCAGCAGTATGTGTCCTTCTGTGTCTGTGTGTGTGTGTTTATCCAGTGTGTATGTGTGTGTGTGTGTGTGTGTGTTCGTGTGTGTGTTTGTCCAGTGTGTGTGTGTGTGTGTGTGTGTGTATGTGTGTGTGTTTGTCCAGTGCGTATGTGTGTGCATGTGATGGAGAGATAGAGGGAGGGAGAGAGGGAAGGCAGACGTGAGTAAATGTCGGCCTAGACTTTTGCGTTAGGCTCTTCTCTTCCCCAGGGCTCCCTACACACCGCTGCCCCCAGGTGGTGAGTGCTGGTTCTGGCAGTACCGTGGACTGCAGTCCCGTGAAAAACAGACAGGAATGTTTTCTTGATCTCTACAACCGAGGGGGCAATTTCAAGGTCAATTTCAAGTTGGTTTAAGGAGGATCAGTATAATAAATAAGGGTTAAGGTTATACTACATGAAATGCCACAAAGCAACCTCTGACATTAATATGATACTTTAACAAACTTGAATATATCTGATAATATATGGTAGTATATATTGTCAGTTTGTCCCTACTTAGTAGTGTACAAGTCGTTGTATATTTGCACCCCTGGTAAACTAATGGCAAAGCACTGAGTGAAACTCTAATGAGGATGGTTCAATAGTTGTGTTTTTTTTAAATACTAATGTAGACTCGGTCTAATTACTTCCCAACACAACATGTGCTATTGTTCCACCATGAGACAGACAGATATGGAGACTATTCACAACTTCGGTGAGTATTGAGGTAGCTTGTGTTGGTAGACACAGGAATCCCATTCAGTAAAATCACTTTTTAGATTCACAGTCTGCCTGTAGCTAGTTTGGCTAACTACACTTCACAATACCATTCTGGGAGCGCTTAACGTACAAATCAGAGCCCTGAGACAGACCTGTAGGGCCCTGTGCCAGTTAGGAAGGCATGGCCAAGTAGATCTGGCGGGCAGAGGGGGCTGATATTTGATACAAGGGCGAAGGTTGCCTTGGCTCAGAGCAAAATGGGAGGGAAAAGGACAGGGAGGGGTTGGTGTTGGGGTGGAGATTGAATTTCAACAGGACAGCATTCCCGTAAAAAATTTCAAGACGGACAACGTGAGAAGGGATAGGGCAAGGGGGACAGGAGTTCAGGACACCCGGCCACAAACAAGCGGGTGGAGCGTAGAACCTGGCCCTGGTTGCGTGAGCTCAGAGTGGAAGGGGGACTGGCGGAGGGGTGTCGAACAGGAGCGAAGACTGACGTGCTCGGACCAGGTGTGCGAGCGAAGACCGTCGCGCCAGGACCAGGTGTGTGGCACGGACAGACATTGGGACAGGCGGTCGAACGGATGGACACGGTGACGGAGAGCAAGAGCAGCGACCCGAAGAGTCATGGGAGATAAACAATGTGACTTGCCGTTCAGCCATTAGTCTCTGTCACTGGCTGTTTTACCCTCAGTGAGTGAGCGACTTTGTGTGGCTAACTGCGCTAACAGATCTTTGCACCCTAAGAAGCGTGCTATCACTGGTCACATAGGACCACCAAAAAGTCTAAAAAAAGGCGTATAAAGTAAAGATGACTGACAAATACTCTTGATACTCAAAACTAGTCTTTAAAATGTGTAGCAATATGTTCACAGTGTATAGTGGCCTATCTGCACGGCCAATATATTGTTTTTTACTACACTGTTTTATAGAGATCTGTTATTGTTATTCAAATCAACAGCGATTGACACTATGGTCCTGTGGTAGACAGTACTTGACAGCAAATTCCCCAAAGTTAGCAATAGCTCCTCTGTAGCTCCTCTCTCCACTGTAACAGTTGGCTTTCATTAACGATCACACTCTCTCTTGGTTTTCAGAAAGACTTGCCTTAAGTTCAAGTTTGCTCCTCGTTCTAAGCAAAGCAAGGCCGGTGCGTCGGACCAGGACTTAAGTGGGAATGGAGAACAATGACAAAGGGGGAGGTGAAGGGGAAGGGAAAGACGTGGAGGAAGAGAAAGACAAGCAGCTTAAAAACCAGCTCAACGCGGAGGAGAAGGGGGAGAAGGAGATCCAAGTGAGCGAGAAGGAGCGAAAGAGGGAGAGCGGGCGCTCCGGCTCGCTGTGGAGGAGTGGGTGGGCGTTGACTGAACGTCTGGCTATCAACGTCTCGGGGATGCGATACGAGACCCAGGTCCGAACCCTGGCCCGCTTCCCCGACTCTTTGCTAGGCGACCCGCGCAGACGGCTGCGTTACTTCGACCCTCTACGCAACGAACTGTTCCTGGACCGCAACCGGGCCTGCTTTGACGCCATCTTGTACTTCTACCAGTCTGGCGGGAGGCTGCGTAGACCTGCCAACGTGCCTCTGGACGTCTTTCTGGACGAGCTGCGCTTCTACGAACTCGGCGAGGAGATCCTGACTCGCTTCAAAGAGGATGAGGGGTTTCCCAAAGTAGAGGAGACACCCCTGCCAACCAGCAAGGTCCAGAGGGAACTATGGATGCTGTTCGAACACCCGGAATCATCCTCGGGCGCGCGCATCATAGCGATCATCAGCGTCATGGTCATCGTAGTGTCCATCCTCATCTTTTGCCTGGAGACTCTTCCTGACTTCAGGCAGGAGAAGGAGTTGCGTGAGGTAAGGATGACCCTTTGGAGGATTCATATTTGGAAGCATGTGACGTGTGCAAGGGGGGAACCCAATAGGGTGTCTGGAATTAGAATAGCTCTCTCTCTCTCACTCTATTGTGGCATCCGGAACGTTACAGATTGTGGAAGTTGGACGATGGAGGTTAGGGAGAATTACAAGCCATCTCAGGTGTGAAGTAGAGGTCATGTGGATAGAGGCTTTTAGAGGCCAGCCCAGGAACGATAGACATTGAAGGCTGAGGGATAGTGAGCAGCCAGCAAAGTGAGGGTGACAAGTACTTTGCAAGAAGACGACTGGGAGGAGCAAGTATATCCACTTCAAACAACTTAATTATTTACTACCAAGTCCATTCAGAAGATGTTGCCTTCACTAAGGCACAGAGAGGCAGTAATGTGATTACAGCTATTGAGTGAAAAACTACATTTAGGTCTACGTCTCAATTGTTCTGCTTTGAATTTTTAATCACATTTTGATAGAAGTCAAGAGCAGAAGATGGATCACTGGAATGATGGATGGAGGAACGTGTAATTTGATAATGGCATTACTTTCCTTGGAAACATTTCCTTACAACTGACATTGAACGAATGAACACATCTGTATTCTTACTTCTACATAGAGGTCACGTTTGATTATTTGAAGCAAAAAGCCAAACCACCACCCACCAAAAAACACATAACCTAGATGCCCTCTCCCACATTTTATTTACACAAATAGATTACCTCTCAAGATATCATCTGGATATCATTAAATAGCATGGTATTCGGAACAGGACATTTGCTGTGTATATTTACCCAGCAAGCATCTCTCTCAGGAAACCCTGGGTTCCCCATTTTGTTGAATGGGATGCGTGTAACTACATGTGTCGAAATGGTAACATGATATATGGCTAACAGCAGGTTCCTAGGTAAACATAGTCCTGGCTTAAACAACTGTGTGTTGAGAGGGAACAAAATTGGCAGGGGCACAATTAACTGCCAAAAGGAATCAGAGGCAAATGGAGTGAGACAGAGAAAGGGTGACGGAGTGATTATTTTAGTCGGAGTGTTAAATTTGATCCACTTGAATTGGGGAGCGTCAAAGGGTAGAGGGATCACTGAAAAGGGCAACGGAACAAATAAAGATGGAGAAGAAAGCTCGGAATATCAGGAACGCGAAGAGAGAAAACCGTTGGGTTTTGACGAAACAGAGGAGACGAGATCGGGATGAGGCAAGCAGCGAGCGTGTGTCAAGTTCACACATTCCACAGGAACCGCTGCGCTAGGCCGGCCTGCCTTTGCACGGGGGGCCGTGCCAGGAACCTACAGTAACGTGGGCTCACAGCTTAGGCCACACGGCAGCAGAGCGGCTACATGACTGGGGGTCAGCTCAGAGATGGATTGGCGAGGGACGGCAAAGATGTATGAGGAGTGGTATTACGCTCTCGTGTTTCTCCTCGGAGATCTCTGGGGGCTAAATATAGTGTTAGGACAGCCCTAAGAGCACATCAACACATAGATGTCTGCTTTTATTAATAAACACTGTCACCAACCTGCTACTGAGAGACTTAGGGAATAGATCAAATGTAAATGAGGTCAATACGGTAGCCGTAACATTTACCTATGTCAAGTCGCCGTCCCTGACACAGTTTTCTCTTGGTTGTTACGCTACTTTCGATTCTCTTTTAGCGCCAGCCATTAAATATGAGAGACCCAAAACAAAATGGCTACCATGTGTAGTGCCTGATTTTCTGACAGGGGGTAAATATTCTGACAGGTGGACCGGCTGATAGACTGGGTCCTGAAACTTAAAGCCATTAGAGATGTCAGACACGTCACTTTTACGACGGGGCCCTCAGAAGCCCTCAAGAGACGGGAAGGTTTTGGAGCTTTGGCCCTTCATAATGGGGATGCCATCATCTTGTAAACATTAGTTGTGTTGTTGTTCACATTAGTGAATGAGACATGTCCAATAGTACTTGATAAATTACAAAGGGAGCCCAACAGTATAGAGGAGAATAATTAAAGTCCAATAAAAAAAGTTTTTTTGTTGCTCTCTTTTTGATTTCCAATTGATTTGATAAAAACAGTACAGATATGTTGACGAAACGTAAGATTAAAAGTCAAACAAATTTGGCCAACCTCTCGCCAAATCGGTGACACCTTGACACATGTTGTACTATCTCTCTTCTCTTCTCTCTCCCCCTTCTCCAGGAGTACTTCTACCGGTATCACTCTTTCAGCAAAAACGAGTCGGACCAGATGCCTCTTCCGTCCAGCGTCTTCCAGGATCCGTTCTTCCTGGTGGAAACCATCTGCATTTGTTGGTTCTCCTTTGAGCTCCTCATGAGATTCGCCTGCTCTCCCAGCAAGACGTACTTCTTCAAGGACGTCATGAACCTCATCGACTTTGCCGCCATCTTGCCTTTCTTCGTCACGCTGGGCACGGAGCTGGCTAAGGACAAGGACGCCCAGCCGGGTATGTCGCTGGCTATCATCAGGGTGATCCGTCTGGTTAGGGTGTTCCGGATCTTCAAACTGTCCCGTCACTCTAAGGGGCTTCAGATCCTGGGCCAGACCCTCAGGGCCAGCATGAGAGAGCTGGGACTGCTTATCTTCTTCCTGTTCATCGGCGTCATCCTCTTCTCCAGCGCCATCTACTTTGCCGAGGCCGACCACAAGGACACGTCCTTCGTCAGCATACCGCACGCCTTCTGGTGGGCCGTGGTCACCATGACGACCGTGGGCTACGGCGACATGTACCCGGAGACGGTGTGGGGTAAGTTGGTGGGCTCCATGTGCGCTATCGCCGGCGTGCTCACCATCTCCCTACCCGTGCCGGTCATCGTGTCCAACTTCAGCTACTTCTACCACCGTGAGACAGAGTGCGAAGACCGCACTGAGTACAACCATGTCAAGACCTCTCTATGGGACAACGAGGAGGAGGAAGGGGAGGAGGAAGAGGAGGAAGGAGAGGGGGAGGGGGAGGGGGAGTTAGAAGGGGATTACTATGCCATCGAGGGCATCTGTAACCCTCTGAACGGGACTTTGCTGTGTGCGGGGCAGAGTAGAGACTCCAAGGGGGGCGTCCTGTGCCTCAGGGAGCCCCTGGTGACACAGGTGTGACCGAGAGGAGACCATGTGACCTAGGATCGTACTGCAGTGCTGATCTGGGATCAGGTTCGTCTATACCAAGGGGGTCCAAACCAGGGGTGTCTAATCCTGGTCCTGGGGAGCCAAGGTTTTAGATGTTTCCCTGCTCCAGAACACCTGAGACTGTTGAATAGGTTGTTATCAACATCAGTGGAAACCTCATAATGACCCTTCATTAGAATCAGATATGCTGGAGAGGGAAAACGTCTCAAATTTTGGGGACAGCGGCTCTCGAGGACCAGGATTGGATACACCTGGTCAATACGATCTCATTGATAAGGCAGCACTGATTTCTAGATTTGTCCTGAATGAGATTCTTGATATGTAAAGGTCCTGATAGATTTTCTGTGAAGGCGAACGCAGGTAAAGAGACAATGTTAAAGACAGGTGATTCTTGTGAAAGCAAACTTGCCGATTTGAGAGTACAGGAACGGTAGGGCTTTACTTCCAGAAAAGACTGCATACTAGTAGTTCTGTTATACTGCACTTAGTGATTATATCAACAGGGGGAGACATTGACAATATTTGAACAGAGAACTTGAGTCCTGTACTGAAAACGTCATCCCAAAAGCGAGTAAAATTATATGCATTTTGAAGGAATTATATTTAAGTTGAAGTTACTTAAGAGTTGTAAATGATACATTTATATTTCAGCTTGCGTGATATGAAGCTACAATGTCTTAGTAATTTTTGACTGAATTTCATTTCTGTGCCTGCATTTTTGAAACAAACGTACTTTCCTTAGTGTAAAAACTTTTTTATTGTGAAAGAGGACTTGGTTAATGACAATCTATGAGTTACAAATCCTAACACAATTTCCACATAGATGACATGTTTTACAGGATATGGGAAACACACATATGTTTATTGTACCGTCTGAACCTTGTTGATCCTGCATGACGTGTAAACGTGTGTTTTAGACATTTCAGATGACCTACTAGTCATGTACAAATGTGTAGAAATATGTATTTGTTGTATGAAGTCTGTGAAGCTACTGCAGCTATCACAAGTAACTGGCGATCAGTTGGGGAAACGGATTCAAACAGTTGACTTTGCGTTTGTGTTGTTTTTAATAAAGAGTCTATTTTATTAATTTTCTTGAAAGTGTTGCCTGTTTTCATTTGGCTTGTTATTGATCATTTATGCAGAATACCAAAAAGAGTCTGGTCAAGATGAATGTCAAGAATAAAGAAAACTTGAAAATACAGTGTCATTCAATAATGAAATATAAATATAATAAATAAATAACAATAAAATACAAATGCAAAACATCATACAGTTAAAGTTACATGTCAGTTGGTTGTTTTCATTTTACTTACATATCGCAAAAGAAATTCCGATTGTAAAGCAACAAAGCAAGCTTGAAATCTTCATCTTCTGTCTTTTGAGAAATGAGGACTAAAAATGTGTTCCCGATTCATAGTAAAAGGGTCGTGCGAATTCAAGTTAAACTCCTCCTGATTCAGCGCAGGAACGCTCAACAGTTCACTTCCTGGTACCGAGGTGTCTTCCAGCGGTAGAAACCGAGAGAAGGGAGGGTATTGCTCTAAGGGGCGTTTGGACGACAGCGACACAAGATGTCCATGATGTGAGGATCGGAAGCGAATGTATCCATCGCCCAGCCACTGCTCTGCGAAGGTGCAGTCTTCTTCTGTGTGTTCCGTCTGTGGAAGGATGCGAATGGTGAATCTCAAGTATCGTTCGCATGCAATGGAAGGATCAGCAGTCAGAAGCGAATGTTAAGGCTCTACACTGAACAGCTGCTGGAAGGTAATGATCAATTGGATCATCTATGACCGTTTGAATTCAATACGCCTAAGAGAAAACGCAAATCCTTTGCACGTGTCGACCATTGGTTTGTCTCTCACCTGTCCTCTCAAATGGCCTTCGCCATCGATGCACAGGTACAGTGATGTGGAAACACCCTTAATTACAACCTTTCCTTGGCGGACAGCTTTCAACTCCAGCACACCTGGGAACACAGACACATTACATGAGCAAAACAGGAATGAATGGATGCTGTGCATTTCAAATAGAAAAAACAGTCTGTATGTCTGTCCGTCCAGTGGCACTCACTGTGAGCAGTCTTCGAAGGGTTCCCCAGTACTCTTCCATCAGGAGTCATCTCCAAAAACAAGCCTTTCCTGTGATTTTCTGCCAGCAGGGGAAAAAAATTAATGTCACGTCAAGCGAGGAACACAGAAAAAACGTGATCGTTCTCAAAACGAAACGTGCCAGAGCCGTCTGAGAGACGACAGTTGAATGAGTATATACCTGTATAGAGATGCCTCTCCCTGACCTGATCAGCCAAGGACAGGAGTGGGCTGGAGTCTGGGATGTACAAGGATGAGGAGAGAGGGAGGAGGAGGAGAGCGAGGGAGACCAACGAGGACAGGGCCCACAAGGACATTTAAAGCAGATGACTATAGAGAGAGTACTCTTACCAAGAAAAATCAAATAAACTCAAACCTGAATGGTTTTAAAATAAACCGGAAATTAAAAATCAAACTCAATAAATACGAGGCGAATAAATAAATAAAATAATAAATAAATATTAAGTTAGTTGCGGATACGCTATAGGTGTTTCTCTGGTCTGCATCTATTGAACACTGGGTTTTGATGTTTTATATACTGGCCAGGAAGAGCCAAATAAACCTTTGAAAGGGAGGTCCTCAGTAAAAGCACATGAGTCACGTAGATTTCAGGAGTTTACAGTCAGGAAATCGCTTCATTGACCAGCCCAGTAAATTAGAGATGTAAAACATTTACAATGGCCTTTTATGGACTTCCCCTTCACGTTCGAGAATAATTCCTGGCAGCAAAAATGTGTTTCAATTCCTTTAACTAGAACTTGTAAGTTATTTGTTTAACACCGGAATGTAACCGCAGCATTATATTAAAAGTCATACTTTATTTGTAAATATTTGCTCTCCTCATTCAAGCATCATTGCACAGAAATTCTATAATTTCAAGGACATACTGTCCAAAAACAGTTATTTTGAATTTGAATTCATTCTTTGTTATAACCGTCATTGTTTGAAAGTTGATTGGAAAGCCCAGAACAGGTTCACCCATGTTGTCACTTCCACTGAAGTAGGATGCTTTGTGAAACTCTGCTTGCATGTTTGTGTCGTTTAGTTTGTGTGTCACTGCCTGTGTGTCGATCCACAGAATGTCCTGTATTAACAAAGCAGTGCTGTGTTTACAATGCCCAGCTGTGTTGAGTTCTTCATGCAAACCGGATAACCCTTAAATGGCACGTCAGCATGACACGATCATCGCAAAAATCTTTGTTCATCAACAGATAAATGTGCGGCCACGCACTTGCCTCAAACATCGTGCGTCAAGTGTGAGAGCGTGTGCTTTGGAGAATGCGTTTGAGTGCGTGAGAGAGTGTCCAGGTCACGGGACACATCTCCACAGGAGAACAGATATTCATGTCTGGAAGTCAGGTGATCTCTCTAAAGGTGGTCTGGAGAATATCAACTTGATACCCTTATCCTGACCTGAGTTGTTGCATGGCAACTGTCTTTGCAGTTTGTAATACATCAACGGCAGTATCTGTGAGTACACTTCATCCTGTCGTAAGGTTCCTGCCCTGAGAAATGTTTCAGTGAGCAAATGCCCACTTCATACAATTAGCACTGACTCCATAGAATCTCGTAATGTGTGTGTATGGACATACATTTGAATGCAAACAGCAAATCAACAGCAAATCATCCCAGTTCATCTGAAACACTGTTTTACACATCCGTTTACATACTTCCTAATGCAGTTTAATTCATTCAATTTCAAACCTGAAACTAGAATGGAGTACAATGGTTGATGCGCCAGTCCTTGAATAGCACATTTCTCAGCAGTGCAAGCTTGTAACTGGTCCGCGTCACCCATAAAACATGAAGGCGATTCTACAAGCGTGTTTTACTTTCCTACTGGAACTGTATAGTTTAAGAGTGTGATGACTCTATTGAGGAATCACAGAAATCCCAAATATTGGATCGTGCTAAATGAATAAGCATTGTTTAACGATTTGTTTCAAATAAGCAGTCATTAATTCAGGAACTTCAGTTCTGGCAAATGAACTTCAGTTCTGGCAAACGACTAGTTATTTCATTGGATGTGGAGGATACTTAATGGATGCTGTTCTAGAAATTTTGCCAAAACCCTCAAGGAAACATCTGAAAAATATGCGAAATAACTTTATTAAAAGCATGAGAAGTAGTTAAACTTAAAGCTGGTTCCAAATATTTCTTCTTGGTGAAAATGTAATTGTTGACATGTCTGCTACTATGGGGGTAAAAACACAATCAAAAATAATGATCACTCGGGTATTCTTGAGTCGCATTTTACAGATATTTTTTTAATTACAGCTTTTACAATCATTATTATTAGTATCATATTATATTCAATTATCATCACTACTCTTCATTATTCATATTAATTTAAATCATAACACGATTTGTTTTCAAAATGTACACATACAAGTAGCATATTGTAAATGTCCATCATTTGAAACGTATTTACTTTTCAACCTAAAACAAAAGTACAGTCAGTCTTAACTAAGTATGAAATGAACAAACAGTTCAATACATACGTTCAATACATACATACATACATACATACATACATACATACATACATACATACATACATACATCTTACATACATACATAAGCAGTTATCATAAAAAAATGATAAAAATAAAATACACACATTTTACAAACTCCTTATCCAAGCTTTCACATCATTAGATGATTGATATTACTCTCACTCTAAAATGGTTTCTTTTGGCATGCATATTAACACAAACGTTAATTCTCCATTTTTTTTGTTTTGTCTTTTTTTTTTTTTACAACATGGTTTTGTCATAATGCACTTCACTAATTGTCCATCTGTGTTACTGGAATTGTGCATCTCATTGTCTGTTATGGCTTACATACTGCCTCCCTGTTCTCCACTTCCATCCTCACCCTCCTCTCCTGCCTACCTCACCTCCAGACCTCTCCTCCGTCCCATCTGCTCTGATACTTCCATTATATGAAAGACACTGTACGTTTCTCTCCACTGCTCCAGTCAAATTAACATTCGCCATCCCAGGGAGGTATGCTTTCTCTTGCTCTGAATGGACATTTCTCGTACTTTCAATGAGAAACGAAAACGATTGAAATATCAAGTGATTGTGTCAATATTGCCATCTCACACTCACAACCGAAGATGAACTCACAATGGGTAATGGAGTCACTTTCTACATCATCAAACAGCTTCATGCCACAACTGTGGACCAAGACAGAGACAGAGAGAGAGAGAGAAAGAGAGAGAGAGCGAGCAAGCGACAGCCATTTACTCACTCTGATTATTATCATCATATTTTCAGAAAGTAATCTCTCATGGTCCTCATGTCTTCAAGGCTTCTAATCTGACGCCTGTTCTAGCATCCAGATTTTATTTATCTTCTTTTTTTTCTTAAATAAAAAACAGGGTGGATCCTTGTTTCAGGGTGGCCGGGGGACTGTAAAACAGTGACACAACTGAGTATATCAACTGTCTTGAATAATTCACCTCTTTGTGAGTTTTTGGCCTTTTTTCAGTAGAAATGATGTTAAATGTTAACCTGTAAACAGTGTAGAAGGGCCTCCAACTCACCAGGTGTGCTTATCGTTTAGCAGGAATATGTTCTGACAGACGCGGATTCACCCCGAGGACCAGTGTTGACTAAAACAGAGAGGAGACACAATCCAACCATTCAAACAGCAGGAAGAACCAACACGCTTCAAATAAAGGATCTCTGCCTGGGCAAAGGTTGTTAATATTAGCTGAGCTAGATAGCTAGCTAGGTACACTGCTAGCTAACTTAGCGAGCTAGTTCAAAGCCAGCTAGCGTAGTTCATCTTTAACATTGAAATCACGTGGAGGAAAACGTGTATAAGACACTGAACATCAAAGGGATTTGAATTAATGAAACAAACTGCGGTTCAACGGGTAAGCAGGAGAAACTGGGCGTGACTGAAAGGAGAGAGCAGTTAAGGCTTCTCACCCTCGCTCTGGACCTTCCGCAGGGTGACAGAGGGGGTGGAGATGGCCGAGGCACGGAAGTTGGCGGGGAGTGTTTCTGACGAATCAGAGGTCACGCCGCGGAGGTCCTTCTCTCTGAACATCTTCCTCCAAGAGGGGGATCGCGTGAAGGTCTTGGTGCCGTCCTGTCGAGAGGAATGCGAACACATGGAAGATTGAACGCAGCCAGAGCACTGGAGGTTCCAGAATCAAGGGAAAGGAAATCTTTAAAGAACTGCAGCGTCTCATAAAGTTTGAGTGATACATTCTGTAGCTACTGGACAACTACAGTTTAACAGTATAATATGTTTTGATCTTACAGTTTAACAGTATAAGATTTTTTGATCTTACAGTTCAACAGTATAAGATGTTTTGATGTTACGATCAAAGTTCTCTGCTGATACGAGATGACAGACGTCTTAGTAACCTGAATAACCTCAACCAAAACGAAACCTACTTCATCTGGCCTCCTTTCTGTTCCCATGGAGATGAGCGCATTGTATTCCTTCTCAAGAAGTTGCCGTGCCTGACAGTGAGGGCGAGAGAAAGAGATAAGAAGGAAGAGAGAGAGAAGGAGGGAGAGATAGAGAGAAAGGGAAATACATAGGGAGAGGGAGAGAGAGAGAAAGAGAGAGGAAGAAAGTGACAGAGAGGGCGAAGGAAAGAGAATGAGGGAGAGAGAAAGAGAGAAAGGGAGAGAAAGGGAGAGAAAGAGAGATAGAGAACAAGTGCTTCAAGATTATAATTAAGATTATTCAAAATGGTGTGTGATCTTGATCTGAAAATTGCTGCAGGTGTCCTATTCCACAAGTAATTTGGGACAGCAGCGATGAAGTGACGGTAATGTAAAGTATCTTCCGACTAAACAGATATTGAAGTTAACCTGTCACCGGATTGGACGGTGAAAGCAGGAAGTGGAGTACCTGTGTGTTCTGATTGGGTATCTGGAGCAGCAGAGCAAGGTCGGTGTAGTCAAAGGTGTCGTCCAGGGCCAGCAGAGCCCCATGTACCCCACTCTCTGTCAGGTTGTCGGCAAACTCCTTCAAACCGATGGTCTGCACCCAACACATCACCCTCTCATTGGACCACACCATCACATCTGGGGAAGGAGCGCACAGCCACTGAAGTCAACACACCTATTTCAAATCAGTGTGTGTGTACAGTGCACACTACTTATGCACGAACCGGAGACCTTAGAGAATATAATGATAATAATAATTAGGAAAGTTGATTGGCTCCTCGCTATCTGTCAGGGCTTCACCTTGGTTCTGATGCTGGCTTTCATCCCTCCTCCTCTCCAGCTCCTTCCTGTCGTAGTTCAAGCGCTTCAAGCACATGATGCCATAATGCAGACTGACCCTGAGAGACAGGAAGAGCAACTTGTCAAAGATACCACTGGCAAAGCCACACACACACACACACACTAACAAGTACATCCACACAAAATACTGTACAAACATGAAAGAAAAAAAATCAAATAAATCGCATCAAAATAAACAACCAGTCGAAGGTTTGGACACATTGTCCCATTAATTTGAATGGAAGGGTGTGTCACCACAAAAAAAACACCACACAAAATACACCACGGAGTTCAAGTAGATATTTCTGTTTCAACACAGTCCACATGACTACGATTCTGAAGATTGCATTGGTCCCAGGCACCTGTGGAAGCTGTCCACCATCTTCAGCTGTCCCCTCAGCTCCTTCTTGGTCAGGTGGTCCAGCATGCGGGCGTCCACCAGGGACTCCATGAAGTAGGAGCGGTACTGGGGCAGCCCCAGGCTGGGCAGCCACTCGTTCCCCACCCACTCGTGGTTCATGTCCCCGTAGGCCAGGATCTGGAGGGGGGAGAATACGAAGAGAGGGGAGGAAAGGAAGGGGAGAGGAGTGTAGGGAGGAGGGGGTGAGGAGAGTGGGGAGGAGGGGGAGAGGAGTTTGGGGAGGAGGGGGAGAGGAGAGTGGGGAGGAGGGAGAAAGGAGTGTGGGGAGGAGGGGGAGAGGAGTGTGAGGAGGAGGGGGAGAGGAGTATGGGGAGAAGGGGAGAGGGGTTGATGGGAAACCAAATGTGAAGAGGCATAAAAAATACAAAAAAAACAAGACACATTCTAAAGCTGTGCAGGAACAGTATCCTCTGCCAGACACTTTGAAGAAACTAAAAAACAGACTAATCATTTTTGCAACTGCTTAGATATTAGAAGTGTAAAATGCCACAAAAAAACAACTTTTCCTTTTATGGCTAAAGTTTATTTGATAGTTTTGCTTTAGTTGCTTCGCAACAAAGTGTAGCGGGAACTAAAAACATCTTACCTGGTCCCAGCTAAATTCTTTCTGTTCCTTTTTGGTGAAGGGGCGGGCAAAGAGGAATTAAGAGAGAAAAGGAAGAGAGATGGAGGGATGAAAGGAGAGGAAGCAGGTTTTTTTAAGGATAAATAGGAGAAAGAAGGGGGTCAGAAAGAGAACGTAAACCAAAATAGACGGAAAGAGAGAGGGAAGGAGAGAAGCAGGAATAGTTTGTTAGTGAATGAGAATTAGTTGGAGAAATGCTACGTTTAAATAGATTTGTAGGGAACAGTTGGGGAGAGATGCAGCCATATATGCCTAATCAGAAACAAAGGAAAGAAAGAGGACATTGAATCAACGTCATTTCATTTGAGTCCAGAACGACTGGTTCATGTCAAGCAACTGGCTCGAACCTGCAGTCTATAATGCAACACTGTCTCCTCCTCAGAGAATCCAGCTTTCTATGCTAATCGAAAAGACTCCAGCTCTCCAGTTTGATATGACTGTGAACAAGTATTTCTTTGGAACCTCAGCATGATCGTTTACTGACGGGATTTGAATTTCGCCAAAGCACTTTGTCTAAACATGAGGCGTTAAAACGTATTTTAGAAGAACATGAACATCAACAACAGGCCATGTTTGGGACTCACTGGTTTAGTTGCGGCAGTCAAGGACTCCATCTCTGCGTGAGTCATCCAGATGTTACTGGTGGACTGGTATTGCCATGGGAGAAAACAAAGTATATACAAAACCTTACTATTTGCATATTTACATTGCATAGTACTCATGCAAGTCAGAATGAGTGGCTCTTATGTGATGTATTTTACAAGTGTGGACAGATGGTCTTGTATTTGTAACAGCCTTAATGAGGTTTTATAAGGGTAAGTGTGTTTGTATTTGTTCCTTTGGTTTGAAGTGCTAAGTGGAAATGGGAGGGATATTCTGGGCATTCTCTCTCTCTCTCTGCCCTGTTGTTGTGGAAATAAGCCCAGAAAGTCTCTGTCTGTCTGTCTGCCTGCCTGCTTGCCTGCCCGTCTGCCTGTCTGTCTCTCTCTATGTCTACTTGCCTGCCTGCCAGCCTGTCTCTCTATCCGTCTGCCTGTCTCGCTCTCTATCTGTTTGTCTGTCTGGGGCTTGGCGTCTTACGGAGCGGATGCTGGCAGGGGGGTGAGGGGGGCTGGTGTCTTATGGACCCGGTGCTGGTGCCGGGGGGGTAAGGAGGGCTGGTGTCTTATGGACCCGGTGCTGGTGCAGGGGGGGTGAGGAGGGCTGGTGTCTTACGGAGCGGGTGCTGGCAGGGGCAGATGGACTGGTGAGAGACACCATCTCCTGGATGGCCAGACGCAGCTTGAGACGGTGCAGAGGGTTACTGATGCCGATCTCCCTCTGGATCTCCGTGTCCGACAGGTTGGCCATGATGGCGCCGCTTTTCACGTTGGCGCGGCAGGCGGCCACGTACCACGCGGGCATGCCCACCCACAGCTGTGAGGAGAGAGGGGACACGTGTTAGTGGGAGGGGGACGGGGACTGACACGCTTGCGTTTCAGGACACAAAGCCATTCCTTGGCTTCCAGTACAGTGGCGGAGAGGAAAGGGCTGGAGAGGATAAGAGGGCGGAGCTACCTCTAGCCATGTTACCACGGTGGGTCCGTCCCAGGAAGCGAAGGGGAGACCCTGACGACAAGCTTCCTCCAGCAGATCATGCCTGGGACAGACACACACACAACACTCAGTATCACGTCTGCACAACAGAACTCACACAGAACAGAATCACACTGTCAAATGTACAAAGACCTTTATGCTTCATATGACAACTCAGTTTACAAGACTGATTCTGACTGATTTTGATGATGCTTGATACGACATAAGGCTCAGTTTACAAGACTGATTCTGACTCATTTTGATGATGCTTGATACGACATAAGGCTCAGTTTACATGACTAATTCTGACTGATTCTTATTAAGCTTCATATGACAGTCTTGTTTTTTTCTTAATATGTCAAGAATGATCTGGTTGCCATGAGACAGAACGAAGCCAAACTAGTTTTAGAAAAAGAGAGTTCAGACTTTTTCTTGCTGCGTCGGTCCTTCTCCACGGTTCCTGTCCCCATCTTGGTCAGGCCGAGGGGGTCGGCTGAGCCCAGGTCATCAGATGGCGTAGAGGCTGAGGACGGAGGTCAGAGGTCAACAAGGACACCCCGCCTCTTACATCTTACAGTAACTCTCTGTACGACGGACGAAGATTGCTTCAAGACAACCGACACAACTCAGCATACAAGCAGGAATATTTGAAAAATACAATGAGAGGTTAAGTAAAACTGCCAAGCTGTTGTTGACTTAGCTACTGGATGTTTGGTTACCAAGAGAGGCAGACTCCCGGCCTGGTCCTCCGATCCTTCCCTTCTCTTTCTTGCCAAACAGCCGACCGATGGAGGACTTGATGCTCTTCTTCTTGCTAGCTTTGTGGAGAGAATCCTGACTACTGGTGGTGACACCATCAGTAGAAAGACTAGTGTGAACAATCAACAACCAGACGGAGATGGCAAAAACATCACTGCAGCGCATCAGTGGAACAAGCTTTGGTGTACTGAATACTGAATCATGGACACAAGGCATTCATCTCAACTTGATAATAATATCTGACAAAATAATGGTGTGAATATTCGTCATACCTCGACTATTTTTGTGTCTTTTAAAGCAAACCAGACGCACTTCGAAGGCCATTTGGTCATTGTTTTAATGATCAAACTGTACCTGCGGAATTCACGGTGATCATCCAGCCCTGCTCCAGGGTGTGTGTGGGTCATTCTGTCCAATCGCAGGGCACGAGGGACCGGGGGAGGGGTGGAGTCAATCAGAGCCAAAGCCCTGCAGTCATCTCCCTCTTTGCTGTTCTGTAATGACAAGAAATATCCAGTTTAGTCCAGATCAAACCTCTTTTTCCTGGCTTTGTTGCTTGTTGTCTTTAATTGTAAATCATGAACAAAAAGATTGTGAAGCTTTTTAGGATTTGACGCGACAATGGCACATAACTTCTCCAGACGCCAATACAAACCAAACACACTAATCCTTAACACACACATACAGTATATATACAGTACACTATACACACAGACTATACTACACACACAGACAGAGTATATATACTGTATTCTTTACACACATACAGTATGCTATACACACACAGTATATATACAGTATACTACACACACACACACACACACAGAATATACACAGTATACTATACACACACATACAGTATATATACAGTATACTATACACACAGATTATATATACTGTCTACTATACACACAGACAAGCATGGCAGGAGAAGCCTTCGGCTTTGTAGAGGTACCTGTCGGTCTGTTTCTCGAGCAGGGGAATGTGGCAGGCGGGGGGTGGAGTGGCCAGAGCTGGGGGGAGAGGGGGAGGCCAGGGTGGAGGAGGTGAGGGAGGGGGTCATATAGCCCCTCCCCAAACTGTCTCGCCCCCCGCCCAGCGACGACGGTGGGAGAGGCGGGGCGTCCAGGGCCACGCTGCTGACCCGGCTCTCAATCTCCTCTGCCCTCAACTCTGTGCTCTCCTTCTCCTCCTGGATCAACCTGGGAGGGGAGAGGGGAGGAGGGGAGGATGGGAGGAGGGGAGGTGAGCGGTGAAAAGAGGAGGAGGAGGGGAGACAGGATGTGACAAGAAAGCAGAGGATGTTAAGTTAGATCATTAAAAAATAGACAGAAATGAATTTGAGGTGAATCATCCATTGCAAACATTATGACGGATGACTCGCGAAATATTTGAGGAATGCACTTTCCCTCAAATGATTTTGAACAGTGAATGTAGAGGAATATCTTGGCAACAAGTCAGGCCTGTTCCATCTCTCCTCTGTCCCCCTAAGGAGGAGGACGGGAAGACCCGACCACATACTTGATCTCCTTGTTGATGGCTTCCAGCTGCTCCTGCAGCATGATGGCCAGGGTCTGGACGTCCGTCTGACCGCTGGGAGACAGCAGCTCCGAGCCAAACAAGGTCTCACGGTCCTCCTCGTCATCTGAGCAGCCCCCATCCACGCCCCCCTCGAACCCAGGACCCAGCATGGTGCCACTGGCCCACTCCCCATACTGCAGCAGTGGGAGGGGGGGTACCACGTCATGAAGAAAGACAAAAAGAAGGGCAGAGAGTTGAACACGGAAAGACTGTTATTTCTCTATGGCAAAAAAACCCCCCGAAATTCTTTGGACGTCCTTGTTCATGGAAGGACAGAATGCCTCCTTTTCAAAACGACCGCAGCAGCAGGCTGATCGGCGCCGGCTGACGAGGTTCGGCTCACCTTATTGCTGTCATCCCTGGGGGGAGCCCATCGGCCGCGGTGGGCCCGGCGGACCACCACCCCCCCGGAGGAGTTTCCGTAGCCGGCCGGGAGCGAGCCGCCTCCCTGGGGGTAGCGTAGCTCCGAGGCGCTCCCTGGAAGAGATCTTCGAAAAAGGGTGGAGGGAAGTGAGCTCACGCTGCCCGCCCTACAGAGTTAGTGAGATGCCAAACGGAAGCGCTTTGTCAAATCACATTCGTCCTGCTCACAGACACTTTCAATGCCCCCCCCCTTACCCCCTTATCTCCCCCCCCCTTTCCTTGAATAATCAGTCTGAGATTAAGATAAAATATGGAACGATTCAGATATACCGCATTGCTCGTAATCTTTTCTCCTTTCGGAAAAACAAAAGCACACAAAACACACGTGCATGACAACGAAAACATTTGCTTAATCTAAGACCCGTTATCGCCTTGGCCTTAAGGGCAACAACTGTTGCTTGATGCCGATAATTACTTCCCTCTCAAACTACTGCGTAAACAAATAAACAGGAGAGATAAAGCTTTGTGTTGGTGTGAACAGCAGAGAGGGGAAAGCTAATATCCTACAGTGGGGGCAAACAGCATTACTTTCCACTTGGGAATAACACACACGTTAATTGGGATAGTTTGATAGAATATATATGTATATAAATACCCTTGCAGCTCCATGTTGGCTAACCTGGAATAGCAGGAGCCAGGCCGGCCCCTGAGCTGGTCCAGTTCCAGCTGGATTCGCTCCAGCTCTGCTATGAGCTGGTCCTGGAGGGCACAGGGGCGGACATGGGGTCTGGGTGGGTTATTCAAGCGAAGTAGCCTTCACACACACTCACATCAGATGGGCTGACTCGTTCCTCCACAGATTGTGAAAGTCAAAGCATGAGATCATGATGATAAGTCATTAACTGATGGCCATGGTTGCGTCCGTGCGTGCTGGTACTGTCTACAGATAAAGGGTTCCCAACTTTTTTTTTACATGGGTGACGTCACCGATGTAGAGGGAAGGCATTTTTTTTGGTCTTGTTCGTGACGCACAATAAGTTTCAAACCAAAGCTGTATTTGCTTATAAACATAAACGTAAGACATTCCATCTGATTCTTTTGGAGTTCGTCTGAAGTGAACCAGTAGTGTGTACAGCACCATGACGCACCAGAGGTGAACCAGTAGCGTGTACAGCACCATGACACACCAGAAGTGAACCAGCAGATAGCGTACAGCACTGTGATGCACCAGATCACCAGGCAGTATTGTTTTACCTTGTTTGCTAGAAGATCGTCTTGGATTTTCTTCATGTTGGATAACTCCTCTGACAGGGCGTTCTAGAGGGAGACGAATCGATACTCAATTCGCACAATGCAATCACTTCATGCTCTTCCAAAGTATTATTGTCTGTGTTTACTAGCTGTCTCGTACAGCCGTCAGTCTTATTTTTACCTTTTCCTCCAAAGCAGCCATTCGCTCTTTAAGGTGAAGCTGCAGTCTCTCGTTTGACTCAGACAGCAGCTTATCCACTGTGTCTGAAAGGCGTTTGTTGTGTTCGTCGTTCATTTTCTCTCTCTGTCTTGCCTGTAAAAGACGAAGAAAGGACGAACCAGGCGGAAAGGTTTACGAGTCAAAATCGACTAAAACGTGGAGAAGATTGGTTTTATATTGTCTGAAAATGGCAGGCGCTGAATAATGCAGAGGACAAGATGACTTCATTACTCTCTGGAGCTCCTGGTTCTTCTCCTCCAGTTGCGCCTCCATTTGCCTCAGACGCTCCTCAAAGTTTCCATGGCGCTCCTCAGCCTTCGGGAGGAGGGAGCAGAGAGGAAAGGGGAGTATGAGAGGGAGACGAAGAAGGGAGAAAGGGGAGAGAAAGAGACAGAGGCGAGAAAAGAGAAAGATGTTTGAATTCAAAGGGAAATGGGAGAGGAAAGAGTGAGCATAGGTGAAAGAGTCACAGAGAGAGCGTGAGATAGATAGAGAGATAAAGAGCGATAATGAGAGATAGCAAGAGAAAAAGAGATAAGAACGGTTCCTGAGCTTGACATCTCCACAGTGGGGGGGGGAGGGGTCGCCACGGTGACCTCAGGGGCCGTTTACCTTGTTGAGTGCAGCCACTCTCTGAGCCAGCTGGGCCTCCACCTCGGGCAGGGTCTCTGCCCTCTGCAGAGTCTGCTGCAGCTTCTGTTTGGCATCATCCAGGCGCTCCTGAAGCTGCCGGTTCTTCTCTTCACTCTGCACACACACACACGTGCAGAGGCGCACACACACGCACACACACGTACACAGGCGCGCACACACACGCACACACACATACAGGCGCGCACGCACACACACACGCACACACATAGGCGCGCGCACACACACGCACACACACAGGTGCGCACACACACGCACACACATACAGGTGCGCACACACACACGCACACACACAGGCACACACACGCACACACACGCACATACACACACGCACACACACACATACACGTTTTAAAGAAATTTGAAGTTAGACAACCCATATCTGAGAGGTCCTGATCTCTTGGTAACAATGCTAACGACACAAACAAAAAGGCTATCAGTTACTGCTGTCACTGATAACACTGCTAATAGTGCTAATTGTGCTAATACTTCTAAAGCTGATAAAAATGACTAACGCTACTAAAACTACTTATGCTCTTAGTGCTAATGCAGTAAACAAGTCTAATATAGGGCTCCTGCTGGGTCTCACTGAAGCTTGGCTTTGCAGGTTAATCTGGGTTTGGATTAACATCTTTTTTTGTTGTTTTTCTAATCAATCAACTCATAGCATGGAAGCTAATGGTGATGTTGGTGGGCCAATTGCTCACCTGTCTGTGTAAGGACTCCTTGCTAGCCAGCTCGTTCTCCAGTTTGTCTTTGATGTCGTGCAAAGACGTGGCTTCTCTCTGAGCGCTGAGATATCTGTTTCCAACAGGGACAAAACGGTTGGCTTGTTTCTGGGACACATATTAAACCCAAAACAATGTACACACTCATTGAAATCATTGCTTAATCTGGGCCTAGGTAGGGTCCGTCTTCCAGACATAGATTAGCCTTAATCCCAGATTAAGATCTTTAGATGATACCCTCTTTTAGACATTCATTGACATCAAATTACATCTAAACACCATCAGACCCTCTGACTAGGACAGCGCAAGACTGGTTGCACAGAAAGGAACCCTGGGAAACAGGAGGTGTGTTTACACCTGTGTGGCCCCTTCTCATATAACAAGACACACACAGGTGAACATGGGCAGGGGAGGGCCATGAGTTCAGAGCCCAGGGATGAGCTGCCGTTTACCTGCGTTCTAGTGTGGTGATCCTCTCCTCCATATCCTCTCGTTGGCACAAGGCCTTCAAGCACAGGAGACATTTGGAGGTGAATGACAGTGATGCCTTGATCCTTAGCTCATTAGAGTAAAACAATCCTATATATTGTACATTTACAGTACATCATTTTTGAATGTTTTCTGTGGGTTTGTTTGAACTAAACATTGACATGACAAACAAGACAAATGTTTATTTTGGGTTGAAAACAAGACATGCCTTTTATGTATATTCATAACCCTTAAAAACAGGGTTCGAATTGTTGGTAACCCTAATCTTAAACCATCTCACCTTATACCTGTCTTTGGGTGAGTCAGGTCTAGCTGTAACCCTAACCCTTAAGATCCTAACCCTGTGTGTGTATAGTAGAGTTTGTAAGGTGGGGGGAGGCGGGGGGAGGTGGGGTCAGGAGGAGCGTGTTGGAAGGCCTTGGCCAGGAACAGACTGTCACGACAGACCTCCTTCACGTCCCTCTGGAGCTTCTGATTGGCTTCCTCTGACTTCGTCACCTCCCTCCTGGCGGCTGCAAGCTGTTCCTCTATTTCCCCCACCTGACGCGGAACACAGACGACATCACAATACATCGTTTTAGGATGATGACCGTTTAGGTTTGGACGGCATTTTGGCAACCGGCGCGATGGGCTGTTGTGTTTTATTCAAATTCAAATAGGGGAATTGACTTTGCATTAAACATCCTGGTGCTGCTGTTTATGGATGCGTTTGACTCAGCAGCTGCAATATTCTAAGTGTCCACAAGAGGGAAGAGAGGGAATTGGCTCGACTACTCTCAGGGCCCCTGCTCACAGCAGTACTGCTCTCCACCATAGGGTGCAGGCTTGTCATACAGAACGATGGTTGCTTCTTGTATTGTGGATTAGGTGTGAAACTGGGGCAGCTGACCCGTATCCTGTGTTTGGAAGTTCTCCATTTCTGCTTGTTTCTATCTGACTGTCTCATGACTGCGTCTCGTCTCTCCTCTTCGCTGTCTCCGTCCCAGCTCTTGATTTAGATATTCATCTACATCTACTCTCTCTCTCTCTGACTTGCTCTGTCTCTCTCTTTCTTTCTCTCCATCTTTCACTCACCTGTCGACACATGAGGGCCAGTCTCTCTTTCAGCTGAGAGAGCTCTGCTCTCTGCCGCTCGATCTCTCCTTCTCTCTGCCTGTCGATCTCTCCCTCGTCCAGGCCAGAGGAGGGGCCGTTAGGTAGACGCTAATACAATGAGGGTGATGATGGGGGAGGGGAGGGGAGGGGGGAGAAAAGGCGAACAATGGAGAAAGAAATCAAAGTCAAAACCAGAATCTGAAAACGGGGACGTGAACGTAACACACAACGAAACGTCCTTTATAGAGCACGTTTAGACACCATGGTACCCGTGTAAGTACGGTAGTGACTTTGGGACTCGAACACAAACAAACACTGGGACCAGCATGCATAAAACCCTCCCTTACATCTTTCCCGCTGTCCAACCCTTGTTGTCGCCTTTTAATTTGGTCTCTTAAAGAGATTACCTGCGAGAAACACACACGGAAAACAGCGGAATGAAGCCTTGTTCTTTGCCCGATACGATGAAAGCAGCGCTATGTTTACAGTGGGATAGGGATGCTGATGGGTGACTGTTTGGCTTGTACCTCTTGAGAAGACGATGCTAGCTGGTCCTCTAGCATGGACACCCGCTCCAAGGCCACACGAAGCCTTTCCCGGACCTACAGACAGGGGGAAAGTTGGCTCATTCGCTACACCAGTAGAGCACGGTGGTAACAGAGCCAAAATGGCCGCCCCCGGCCAGTCGCCCCACCTTCTCGTCCAGAGCCTTGTGGTGCTCAAACAAAGACTTGAGGGCCTTGAGAACCTCCACCTCGCTGGACACCCCGGCTGGAGACTGGGTCTGCCTCTTCACCACCGTCATCCTCAGGCTGCGCTCGTGTCGAGACACCAAGCACTCCAGGTGCTCCAGCAGCAACTGGGAGAGGGGGGGGGGGCGAGAGACAGAAAGATTGAAAGCAAGACGGAAATAGAGAGGGAGAGAGACAGAAAGAGAGGTGAAATGAGGATGAGCAATGAAGGGAAAGCAGATTGGAAGAATGGAAGTAGGGGGAACGGAGGATGAAACGGAAAGTGATGGATGGTGGGAGGAAGAGGGAGAGGAGGGAAGGGGGGAGGGCAGATGCAGGGCAGATTCATCGGCAGAAGAGGAGGAAGAAGAGGAGGAAGGAGGGGAGGAAGAATGAGATGAATATAGAGGCGGGCAGATAAAATGCAAAGGCGTGGGGGACAATGTGGAGGAGTAAAGTAGGGTTAGGACGAGAAGAATGTTTCAGACAAAGAGAGGAAAGGAGAAAAACGGAGGGAACGAGAAGTAAATGAAAGAAATGCAAATAAGGAACAGAACAGAGAGAAGGGAGAGTGAGGAACAGCCAATCCCCGCACAATTCAAGCAAAGAATTTCCGCGTCATCTTGCGAGAGGACAAAAATGGCCGTCGGCCGTCTTACACGCGTGTTGTTCCTCTCCGCCTTGAGCTCAGCGATCTCCTCCTCCCTCTCCAGGAGCTGCTCCCTGCACACGTTCAGCTCCTTAGTCAGCACGGCAAACTCCTGTAGGAAACAGCAGACGCGTTGAGCAGCGTTGGGACCAACCTGCTCTGATGTACTCCAACGTGTCTCCAACTGGAGTTGGCTGTGTGCTCTGAGAACCAAGGCAGGCTCTGTCTGGGGCCGTGACTAAACACACACACACTCACATACAGACCTCACGTATAGAAAAAGAAACACACCAAACACGCAACTTGCACATAAAAACAGACTGACGCACACAGCAAACGTCCCCTCGCGCTGCTGTCAATGCGTATAGGAGACTCATAAACATGCGTCGTCAACCAGGCCGTGGACCCACACGGTCTACTCTGTCATTCTCGAGCGCAGCCTCCTCTGTGAACTGGCAGGCATGGATTACATCACACTGTTACACAATGATACTGCGCTGGAATGCACAAGAGACAAGAGACGCAGCATCAATATGTCATTTACAACACTTAGGGGAGTAGCCCCCCCTCCTTCTCCCCCTTCCTCCCCCCTCCACCCTCCCCCCAATTTCCAAACCACTCTTCAGGGCTTTTTGGAAAATCCTCTCCAGGTTTAATACGGTAAACAGCTCACCACTACAGAGCCCAGACAGTGGCCGTTAAGTCGTGTGCCATGCCTCCCACAGAGGAAACATCATAGGGGTTTTGTAGGCAATGCATGGAACCTTCTCGGCTTGAAAAGACTACAACTCCCACGTTTGATCCCGCCCGGGCCAGAGACCCACGAGTGAGCAGGTATCCTAAACAAATGACGCTCGGCAGACAGACGTGGGAGCGGAGATGGGAGAGGAAGAAAGGAGGCGGGGGGGACGGCGGGGGGACATCCAGATGGTGACACAGTAGGGACACTGGCGCCGGGCCTTTTGGGATTGTTTCTTGTTTGGATAGGGGTCAGCACTGTGGGCATCTCATGGGTTTTTTTATCATTCCGTTTTTTATTTCATCTCCCACACGATCGCCATGGCCACCGGGCTCAGTTTGTTCGACTGCAGTCGTGTAGTGCTGTCTCCACGCACTACCGTAGCATGCAACCATATGGGCTTTACTGTGGACATGTGTGACAGGTCGGAATGAGTATTAACTCCATAATTAGACTGGAATATTCCACTGCGGTTCAGTAAACAAAAGAATACATCACACAACACTATGTAGGGGTGAATTACTTTCATTGACAGTTCGAGTTGAGTTTCAGTTTGAGAGTTCAAGCCTAAGGAGTGAGCAAGTTACATTGCACAATAGTATACAGTATACTATGTCACTCTCAAGCCTTTAGGTCATTACTGAAACACTACAGCTAACTGAAACAACAAATTTATTCCCTTCCTTCTAGGACAAAAAGCAGAAAGAATATGCTGAGCTGTGAAGCCGAAAAACTAAAGGATACATAAGCACTATTCCTCCCATCTCATCTGCAAACACTTTATGAATCCAGATCCAGGTTTCTGTAGCCGCAGAGTGGAGGTCCCACCTATACGACAGTCACTGTGCTGTAAAGGCTGCTGTGTATGTGTCAGTGCAGGACTTCTGACCCAGCTTCCAAGTCACTCTTGCTGTCTCTCTATTTCCCTATCTCTCTATATATGCATGTATACATACTGCATAAGCACACATAAACACCCACTCTCTCTCACACACACATATACACACACAGGGTGCAGTGTGGGTGCTGTACCTGTGGCAGGGCGATGGACAGCTGTCTGGAGAGAGAGTCTTTCTCGTGGCCCAGCTCTCGGAGCCTCAGCTGGGCCGTGCCCAGACAGTCCTGCGTCTCCCTCAGGCTCTCCAGCAGACGCTCTCTCTCCGTCAGCATGTTCACCATCAGGGACTCCAGGTTCCCAGTGCTGCCCCCTTCGTCCCCTCCGCTCCTGGACTCCCTGCTGCCGTAGCCCCCTCCTCCCATGGCTCCGCCGGGCCCTCCGACCCCAGCCCCGGCTGGAGAGGAGGGGCCGCCGCCGGTGCCACCACGCCCGTCCTCCGATATGGTGGGCATCACCTCGCACATCATCATGAGATCGGAGTGTGTGTAACAAGTGTTCAAGAGAAGGCTGGTAATCCCAGGATTGTGTGTGTGTGAGCGTGTAAAAGGTTTGTCTGTGTCCCGCGATTGTCTTCAGTTCAGGTGTGTTAGCGTTTATGTGCGTGTATAACTACCTTTAGATAGTATGTGTCTCACTTCACTTGTGAGTGGTGCTTTGTGGATGCCTGTCTCATTTCCGACCAAAATGACTGTGTAACATATATAAATCTTTGTATTTTTTTACTTTTATAGATGGCATTCCTTATTTTTCCTTATTTCATATGATCTAACTTGTCAACAAACAGCCTCCTAAAAACGAATAGCGCACTATTTCATCCTGCACATTCTAACTGTGCATCAACCTAGATGTCTAACAGGAAGTAAATATGTGCTCCTCTGTCCAAAGAGGAAGATGCAACTGTCTATCCAGAGCCAACTGGCCTGTGGTTGTCTGGGATTGGCTGAGGATCAGGAAGGGGAGGGGCCAGAGGGAAGGGAGAGGAAGCAGGCCTCCTATCTGGGTCCAGTGGTCGGGTCGTCACAGCACCGGGAGCGCTGCCTGAAAGAGAGACGAAGCACTGTTAGATCCACTCCAGTAAACACTACTGTACATACAGTGGGAGAGAGAGAGAGAGAGAGAGAGAGAGAGAGAGAGAGAGAGAGAGAGAGCGTGAGCGAGCAAGCAAGCAAGCCAGCGCTTGCAAACACTAGGAGACAACAGCCCGGGACAGGGGAATACCGTCAGCGTTGAACAGAAAGAACAGAACACGTGACTGACATTGCACTTTCTCAAAAACAACAAATGAATAGCGTGTAAACCGTTGAGCTAAACAGTAGCCCTGCAACACAGTGAAGACACCAAACAACACAACAAGACTTAAGCAACCACAGTCATGTGTGAATGACTTTTGTATACATGTATTATAACTAAAATAAGGCAAACACATCACATTGATCATATGTATTGATCTCTGTTATACCTTCATTATAGATTTGACATGAATGATTGTAGTCAGGTATTATTAGGTATTTAAAGGTATTTAAATAGAGTTGAGCCGTTTGTCTTTAATTGATGAGTCCAAAAGGTCGTCCTGCATCTAAAGTAACACCACCTTTCCATGGTTTTCCTCCAGGATCAATGTGTTGTCAATCTACCTATCCTCTTCTGTCGCCCCTGTCCAGTTGTCTGTGAGTTCAAAGGTCAGGAGACCCCTAAGGAAACCCCTAAACACTGGCGTCAGTGTCCAATCCCCACACTCGTCAGTAATGCCATTTTGCGGAAAGGCCCGTCAAAAGGAAGCTTAGGGTGTGGTAACAGGAGCAGACAGTGAACTGAGAAATGTGCAGCACATACATAGCACATGTAAGGAGGCAAGCCACCGCTGCATCAAGCAGCTTTAACGAGAAGCCTCCCATTTATCCGCACCTTTGAGGTAGCAAAACGCCAGACTGGTTCCTTGTCACACTTCAGTGGCGGCAGCAGACACAGTGATGAAAACCAAGCCTGTCAACGGCAATGCAAAACTACACCGTGGATATACTGAAGCTTCTCCGCATGGCAAATACATGACACGTTATTTTACTGTACTCAGGCCCAACCCTGATGATAAAGACCAGGGACTTGACCAAACACCCATCCTTTAGATAAGACCTAGACCCTCAGTTTGAACACAAAATTGTGGCAAATCCTAACCCTATATCCAACTGCCAGTCTCCAAAGCTGATATTGTACAAGTAGGCCTACAGTGCAGTGCTGTGAGTTATTACAGCACATGAGCCTTGTTGCAGGATTCAAACCAGAATGCTTAGCAATGAACTTGATGTGCTTGTGCCCGGCTGTTCTATAATATACTGACCGTTAGCAGCCGACTAGTCGTGTCAGGTGGAGATGACTATCTCTAGTCCGACAGCTGAAACCTGGAGCGACATGACGGATTTAAACCAATCAAGACCCCATATTTGTAGGCCTACGTCAGTGGAGGGCTGAATGAAAACCCCTATACATTATCTCGTTAAATAAAAATAGCCTACAAAACGAGCCTACTCCCATGCTTATCTTTCAGACTACGTTTAAACGGTAGACTATTTTCTACGGCATTGCTTTGATTAGCCTAGCCTATAATAGCATTTTAACAACAGTAATGTACTGGACACTGGAAAAATGTATTTGAAACTATTAAGATGATTACTTTGTCGGTAACAACCACAACTATCATCCTCGTGATCTGAGCCCACATCCGTTAGACCCCTTCTAGCTGTCATAGTTATTACCTGCCAGTAGAGCAAACTAGCCTAGCTCATTGTTGCCAACGCCAATTAGTACTGGTCCTCAACGTGGAAAAACAACGAAAACAGCGTCGACTATGTATTAACTCCGAAACTAACCACCGAGAGAGAAGAAACAGAGAGAGATTGGAAGCTGCAAACATTGCCGTTCAGCAGACATTGGGGCGGGGAGTGTGGCTGCAGGCTCCCTACTGTCGACTATGAAAGGAATTGGGGTTCGAGCGGGTTCAGCGTTCATTTCTCTAATACGCTACCAAGAAAATAGCAATACGCCATTAGGTAGGATATAATATGTGTAATGACCGTTAGGGCGGAGGTTGTAAGCTAACAGAAAATTGTCTTTGAACATCACAGAACCATGTCTCAAAGCACTGAAAGCGTCATTAGAATCAATATCTGATTGTCTGCAGCTGGGTAGACAGAATGCAAGAAACGAAACACGCATACAGTCAGGAGGATATCCGTAAGATCTAGGCTACTATTCAAATGAAAAGATTAGCTACCTCCAGGCCTGAGTCCATGGGTGAAAAAGAACACTCGATAAAACACACACACACACGCAAACACACGCACACATACCCACACTTCAGCCATTCAACCCTCCGCTACATTCTTATTAACAGTGCAAATATACCGCGCGCTGATGTGTTGCGGTGGACTCTCCATCTTTTCAACAACAACAAAAATCACTGAAACGTTCAAAAAAGCATCTGAAAGAGAAGCTAATTCGAACGTTAACCCATATCATGGCATAGGCGATAATGTGTCAAGGCTATGGAGAAACGCACATTAGAAAGCTATGATCCAATGAGGCACACGTTTTCTATATGTGGGCCTGCATCAGCCTTCCATTATGAGAAATAGACTGCAAATGACGAATTTGTTCAACTCAATGGCCCAGAAGACGCGCTATGCAAAACGAGAGACACATGACAGTTGATTAGGGCTGTGGAAAAAAGGAAGAAAAAAAGAGAAAAGCCTAACAGGCGATGGCCGTGCAGTCACAATAATCTAGGCTGTGCGTATACATGTTAATGTTTCAGAAACCCCCCCCCCCTCTCTCTCTCTCTCTCTCTCTCCCTCTCTCTCTTTCTCTCTCTCTCTCTCTAGGTATCACCTCACCTAACTGTATGCAAACGGGAACGAGCGCGCGCGCCCTAAATAAATCGTGGTGTGTGTTGCTAACGCACCTGTCAATACATTGACATACCAAGCGTTGCATCCTGTATGTTATTTCATTACATCCCTGCAAACCACTGTACCATCTATATCCTTGATAACACTACATACGTGACAAATACACGGTTATGCACTAACTAACAACATTTACGCACGCATTTGCACGGTGCCATTAAGACATGAATGTTTCCTCGTTTCATGCCATAAAAATTGGGTTGCGATGGGCGGTGGAAGTCCAATCCTTACCATAGTCATCGCGCGGAGCCCATATTGTCCTAATCTACCGTTAGATATTTCTTGGGTCCATCTCCGCGTATTTCGCTTCGGTACCCCAGTGCTTTAGAAAACCCCAGATATATGTTGCCCCCCTGTCTCTTTCCTTTCCACATGTAAACGGCATAAGGGAGCGGGGAGCGACGCTACACCACCTCACCATAGCCTCCCCCTCAGCCGGATTGGAAGGTAATGGCTCTTAAAGAAACATTCTCTCAGCATTCTCCGCATCTCTCTGTGATTTACGCACGCACGCACGCACACACAACCATACACACACAAACGCACACTTGCACTCACACAGACGCACACAAGCCAATCAAAGACCTGATTAATTATAAAGTAAATGAGATAAAGACAGGTGCACACTTTTGGACATAGGTTTTACTATAACCACCAACATACGTAACCCCATCACGTAATATTTGTATTCACAACCATAAACAGGATTGTGTCTGTATAATTAGTGTCTCCAGTATGCTCCTGTCATTTCTGGTATTTACAAGTGGTTTACAAGAATTAATATATCTTTGACTTTCCTGGGAGATAACTCCTTGGACAAAAACGGTAAATATTGGCCAAACCTTTGAATATTAACCCAGTTAACTTACGATGTATGAGCTTAAACCTTTTAGGTCTAGCTATCAGTCTTTTTGGTAGATTTGGAGGAAAATCTATTTTTGTGTTGTTCTTTTGTGTGCAATATTGTCTGAATTGAATGTCTGACTGACATGATCTAGTCATCGTAAACTTCTAAAGAAATAACATCTTACTCATTGTTTTTTGTTAGTTTTGTTTTTACCTGGTGTGCATAGCAACCATGTGAATTCTGCAATCATATGATAAATTAACGTCTTGACGCTTTGACGTTTTGTTTTATATCTCACTATTATACCTCCCCTTAGATAAGCGTTAGAACAAAAATGCCTAATAATTGAGCTAATTAACAAACACAGGTAATAATGGGTGAATATAGGTAAACATAAATCGGCTTAAGTTGGCCCCTGTAAACATAAGCTTGCGCTGTCTCTAGGAGAGAGTGCCTGGGAAAAGGTGATGTAATGTGTTCTCAGACAATGATGTCATCGACTGAGACACGGCAAGGATTTAAAGTGACAAAGGCGTTTTTCAAAGCTCCGTGGAGTTTTGCATCAGCCCCGGTCAGAGAAGAGTTAAGTCGGGAATGGGATATTGGAGTCGGGGGAGCATCGACAGGGAGTAGAGAAGGCTATTGATAAAAATGGGAGCAAATATAAATGAGATGCAGAGACATCATATTCATAACCTACCTACGAAATGTTGAATATCAGCAATACAAAGAAGACAGTGGCACACGTGTTTATTAATTAGTACATAGGATACAAAGCACATTCACAATAAAGACTAGTTCCAGTCAGATAATGGGTTATTTGTGACCAACGAATTACCCGACAACTGTTTGTTCGATGTTAAAGGTAACGGAACGGAATGGACATTTGATCTTACACATTTGACATACGTGTATTAGGCGTGTACGTTTGAGACTACTACTGTAGTCTGCTACATTCAATACATGACTGTACTGTGGTTACAACGTAGGCACATACAGACACCATGGTGAATTTCATTATGCAACAGAACATCCAGTGTTGATATTCTGGCGTTAACTTGAGATACTTACTGCATCATTTTCAATACAACTGACATTTCTTTTTATCAAGCACACAGCCCCAAGCTATCCATCCCTCCATCTACATCCTCTGCTCTGTCCCTCTTAACAGAAGTTCCTCGGCCGCTTTTTAAAAAAAACAGCTCACATATCTCAGCCTTACAGCTCAACCATTCCTTCATCTACGCTGTCCACACACTTCGGTGTCCTCTACAAACTGGTATGTAACACGGTCACTCTGCCTCTCCCAAAGGAAGCACTTCGACGCGCCATTCCGGCCTCGTGTTTGGAATTTGGTTTGCATTTTGGAACAGTGTTACTTCTGAGGCCTTCGCCAAGTTTGACGTCTTCTTCCACAACATCCAGATCCCTAGCAATCTCCTTCACGTCGACAGAAACACCCTGGTCTGCGATTGCCTTCACCGGTTCCTCTCCTCCCATCTCAGCGTTCCTGGTCTCAGCTGTCACATGGGCAGGGTTCTGTTCTGACACGACAGTGTCTGAAACTTCAGGAAGGGAACAATGACCTTCCTCCTCCACTTTCAACTCTATTTCTTGACTTGCATTCTCTTCCTTTCCTTCGAACAGTCCTTGTTTGTCCAGAATCTCTTCGTAGATGCACAATTCATGTACGGGTTTTATTGAAGCACATCCTTTTTCCTCGCCAGATGCCATAGGTGGCATATCCTGGTCTTTTAATTTGGATTCTGACTGCTCATTGGCTGTTGTGACGTTCCCATTACAAGTTGGCGCACTGATGCCATGACAACTCTCTCTGTGCTGTTCTGTTGCTCTCACCACACTATATGTCACCTCTTCTGTCCTCAAAACCTCATTGGTCAACTCCATTGCCACCTCTTCCTGATTGGTGGATGCTTGGCCAGTTGAGGCACCGTCTGTCATCGTAATATCGTTGTCCGAGAGATTGATGTCGCACGCAATCTTATAGAAGAGTGAATGGTTACCCATTGTCTTCTCTAAGCTTTGACTGACAGATGAACAATCTTCGTTGGAGTCCGTTCCGGCGTCACAACATGGCGGAGGCGGGTCAACAAGCGCCATGTCCTCATCACACAGAGGTTCGATGCCATGGTTCTGCAGTGGTATGATTGCTTGCCACTGACTGGTTGAAAGGAACCACTCGGTTCTAAGATTAGCGGACGACGAACTAGCTAGTCCTTGATCGGCCGAAACGTCCACTCGATCTCCCTCTCGCTCAACCTCAACCATCTTGTTGAACCTGTGGTCTGCGTCTCTCTGGTGCGCGAGATTTGACGACAGACTGGCCTTCTTTTTCCGTTTCATGATCCCCTTCCTGCTGCTCTGTTCTTTGTGCTGTGTTTTGTTCCCAAAATGGCCGTCGCAGCCTGGCACGTGCCTGTCTTCATGATCTCCCTCCACAGGAGATGTTCTCCTCTGGGCTTGAGGATCGTCTGTTCCGGATGGGTGTAGAACACCCCTGTCACTGTCCCAACTGCCTTTGCAGTTGTCGTGACGTCCAGAGTCTAAAACGAAAACCAGTGACAGTGAGATTGTGTTTAACGTGAACAAATATAAGTAACAGCCTTCAACCCAAAACAACTGTAACTTTCCCCTCAGTCTAAAACGGTTTACAAGGTAAGGTTTGGCTCCGGTATGAGACCACCATTTGGTCTCAGCTTTGGTGAGACCAAACCCTTCCACCCTTTACCCTTTACCCTTTACTTAGCAGCACAAAGGAGTTCGCTAAAATATAGGTGGGGACTAGTACCTGGCATCCCCCCCTGAACCTACATCCATGCTTGAATGATAGTGTAAGTACATCCGCTCCGCTGTGATGAGGGAGGAAGCAGTACCTGATATCCCCCTTCTCTTCCTGGCTGCGTCAAAGGTCTGGTTCGGGGGAGCTCTGTGGAGGTCCCTTCTCTCCCGCTTCTCCCACCTTATCGGCCCATTGCAAGGCGCTACGGCGCTCTCTCTGACTGCACTGAGAGAGAGAGAGAGAGAGAGAGAGAGAGAGAGAGAGAGAGAGAGAGAGAGGAAAGAAGGGAGATAATAGGGCAAGGCAGGGTGAAAAGGAAAGAGAGAGAGAGAAAAGAGAGAGAGAGCACTGAGATTAAAGCTAATCGCTGTTCGAGTCACTGGTATAGACTGGTTGCATTTGTATGCAGAATATGTACCTAAACTCATCAACTTCAAACAGGTGTATGTCTGAATATAAAAAAGAAAACGTTTTCATGAACAGTTGCTATTTTGGGAAAAATAAATATTCTGTTATTTTAATACACAGTCGTGCTGCAGCAGAGACTTATCAGACGCGCAAGTGATACACACACACACACACATACACATACACACACGCACAAACACATGCTCACACATACACACATACACACACACAAACACATGCACACACACACACACACATACACACACGCACACGCACAAACACACGCACACACAAACATACACATACACACACACACACACACAAGGTCCCACCTCCTGATGACTCTCTCTCGAATGCGCTCCACTCGTCTGAGTTTGGCCTCCCTTTGCTCAGGGGTCAGACAAAGGTCAGGGTCCGGGTCAGAGGTCATCAGGAGAGAGGGTCGCCCTTCAGCCTGTGTAAACATAACCATGCTAAGTTACAGTATGCATGAATGTGCCTGGTTACACTTTGAGGGCAGAACATTGATGGTCAATGAGAAATACAATTATAGATTAACACTATGGATAAAAATGGTTTTTATGTCGTACTTGATTGGTCAGACTGACTGAGATATGAGTTGGGAAAGAATGGAGGCTCAAACAGAAGTCCCAAAACAAATCTCACAAAAAAAACACCTCATGATCTCACCTTCTCCTCACTATCGTCCGGCTCTCTCCCTCTGGACGAGACATGCTCCTCATCTTCCCCTCTTACCCTGGAGTCTGACGTCCCCTCTCCGTCTCCTAAAGCTGGCCTCGCGCGGCCCCGCACGGCCCTCAGCCGGGCCAGCTCAGGCTCCGTGTCAGGGTCCTCTCTGAAAGACCTGGACGTGTTCTGGAAGTGCTGCTGGGCCCTACCAGCCCCGCGTGGGGGCTGCTCGCGCCTCTCTGAAACCTGGTCCTGGATGTTTTTGTCTAGCCTCTGGGCCGACGCTTCCTGAACCGTGTCCGCCTGCGGCCAGCCTGAATCAGCCGTTTCTAGAGGCAACCTTCTGGGCATCTTGTGGTGTAAGTTCCTGCTCTGGTCGCTCAGCCTCTGATGCATTTCCTGAGGGATCTGTTCAGGCAGTGGGTTGACCAGCTCAGGAGGGGGGTCCTCAACAGAAACACGTCGTGCAATCAGAGTGGACGGCAGGACGGCTGTGACCACCCTGGTCACCCGCAGGGGAAACGGAACCTGACCAACATGAAAAACATGAGCAAAATCCATCCCACGAAGGCGTGGTCTTTACTGTAACGTGAGTCAGCTATATTGTCAGAGATGTAAAGACCCTGGTGTGTGTACAGAGAAAAGCTACCTCTTCTGTAGGTTCAGAGCTGAGACACTGTGTGCTTCCTGCAGGATCTGGCACGGGAGCTTTCCTCTTATTGGCCAGCCGCTCCTGATTCCTCTTCATCCTCTCAAGCTGCTCTTCCTCGCTCATCCGCACCTTCTGAGGAAAACGCCAGCGCTTGAGCATGTCGCTGTCACGTTGTGAACGATTTATATATCTGTATCGCAGCCAATGTGTATTTGTCTATGGCCAACATGTACAGTTGTATTCAACCAATCACTGGATTGACATGGTCGTGTTGCGTGTGGAAACCAGTTTGGTCACAGGAGGAAAGCAGGCGATGTCACACATGCAGGCAATATGAAGGCTTTGGTGCTGCCTGTGTGCGCTTGTGTGAGTGTGTGTGTCTGTGTGTGTGTTCGTGTGTATGTGTGTGTGAGAGAGAGAGGGGGATGGAACTGCAGGCAAGCCACAGAGCCTCTGGCTCCCTCTGTTGGTTAGCGCAAGTGTTGCAACATGCCCTAATTGCAGGGAAGATGGAGAATCAAAGAATCGAAATTTAGCTGTCATTTCAGATGCCAGAAATGAAATCACACTGTGAGTCACAGTGGATATCAATTCATATGCACCATGGTGAAGAGCAGAGCCAGAATCCATCGGATGTGAGTTATCTTACCTTAAATGCACTGTCTGGCATGGTCCATCTTGAGCTTGACTGAGATTCTGTAAATTCTGCAAATATTCAGAGGGAGAAGAAAACAAAGAAATAGAGAGAGAGAGAGAGAAGAAAGGCGTATTGCAGTCATTGACACACATCACATGCTTCAACACTGGTTTTCCACCTACAGTTAATTTGCATTGTAGAAAGCACAAGACAAATCTATCAGCTAAGTAACAAACACCAGATATGTTTAGAAAGAGCAGTACCAGACATGGTTTTATGAGTCCTCTCATCGTGCAGGTCAGGCTGGCTTTGCCCTCTCCTATGCAAAGGATCAACAGGGCCACTGTAGATGTGCTGGAACACACACACGCACACCCACACACATATACACACACACATTCAGACACACACAGAGACACACGTAAACCCACACATTGTGAATGAACATGCTCAAATATACATCAGATGTAAATAGAAGAAAACTCACCTCGTAGTTGTTGTCGACCCACATGTGTTCCTGATCCCTCCTCTCATTGAAGTCCTGCAGACCCTGAGGCAAGGGGGGGCGGGCTGGAGGGTCCGACTCTGCCTCCTGCAACAATCCAGGAGACATAATCAACCTAAACCCATTAGTAGTGACTGTAGCATAATAAGATAAGGATAAGGATAAACCATGTGATGCTGTGTGTGTGTGTGTGTGCGCGTGTGCGTGTGTGTGTTGGTACAGGCCTACCAGAGGGTGCCCACTCTGCAACCTCTCTGTAGGAGACCCAGGTGACCCTGGTTGAGAGGACGTCTTCAGGAACGCAGAGTTGGGAACTGCAGACAACAGAAGATGATGTCAGGATTACAGAGGGCAGCTCGTCATCTCCTGAGGCAGATAAGGGGCGGGGTTTTCTAAACACTCGTTTAAAGGAAGCGCAGAATTTAGAAGCAGGAGGTTGATCCGTCCTGTCCTCAGGACGAGGACAAGAGAGGAGAAGAGAGGAGATTAGCCTTTGGATCGTTTTGTAAATGTTGTTGTCTTGAAGTTTACATTTACCCTGGTGCCTCTGCAGACCCAGCAGGATCCGGAAGTGGTCTCTGTTAACCTTAAGGCCTGCTAGAATGTCCTCCATCATCCACAACTCTCTCTGGGCTTGGGACTGTTCCTGAGGAAAGACCACAGCGCTGAGCCTCGCTGCTAACATGCTACGTGGCTAATGAACTGGCTTAATGGCCGACGGACACTACGCATTTTCTTAGGACGTGAGGTGGTCGTCGAATAAACTGGGGTTTAAACCTGCGGCATTCCGAAGTTGCAGATGTGCTGGAGGTGTGAGCGGAAGACAGAGAGCTCGCTCTCCATCCTCTCATACTGACACCACACTCTCTCCATCTCCTGTGCAAAAACAGCACAAACACAGTTATAACTGAGCGCTCGATCCTGTTCCTCCTCATACTCATCTGCGATTGAAAAATGTAAATGTTGACCCCTAACAATTTACTAAATATGAAAAACTGTATATTTTCCTGTGATGCCACCCGTCCCTTAGTCATGTACCCCAGAGTCAAATCTCAAACCCTCCTGACAGAGAATTTATTCGGTTCACTGCCTCCGCATTACACACCAATGAGACATCACACATTCTGGCTCGGATGGTGACCAGTTCCTCCTGCAGCAAAGCCTTCTGGGTCATTGCTCCTTCCTGCCCTCGGAGACCCTGGCTCCTCCAGTCCTCCAGCTGCAGCCGTGTCATCTCCAGAGCACACTGGACGCTATCCTGGTGGAGACGGAGGGTAGAGGAGGGGAGGGGGGGGGGAGGTCACACAACGCCGGCGGCCATTTTATTTCATTTCACACGTTGACGAACGAAAGACTTCCGATGAAATACGGAAAAGTACAGCACAGCGACTTCCGGGTTCACCTTTGAGGAAGCGCTCGCAAACGCACAAACGCCGCACGCCACAATGCTGATTTCTTAGAACCGCAGCCAAAAGAAAGTAATGACTTGAGTCGTATCCAACCTTGTCTACTTGCAGCTGAGCCAGTTCCATGGAGAGAGACTGCAGGAGCTTGTCACACCCACACAGTCTAGTCAGCACCGCCTGACGAAGGCAAAGAAAGTCCAGTTCACCAAATGACCATCTGATACGTAACATTTACCAATATCACAGAGGGTAAGAGTAGGATCCTGTCAGCGCTTACATCTGTGTCACTTTCCAGAGACAGCACAGCTTGTGGCTCTTTGAACATGTCAGGATTGGGAGTCTGCAAAATACATCACGTGTTATAATTGAACTTTGTATGTGGAGTATGTCTAGTAGTATGCTCATAATGTCTGTATGTGTGTAGAAATATGGACAAACAAGCTCTAAAAAGGCTACTTCCTTCTAAGAAGCAGCAAATGGTTACACAGCTGTCAGACCAGAAACAAAAATGTCCGGCAGGCAAAGGCATTACTTGTGAGCAACTGTGCAACAAAGGCACTTTAATAATACTACCTACATTATCTATTATGGTATATTTACAACAATTCAAGAATATTTGTTTGTATTCCTTCTGGCTCTGAGATAAAACATTCATGTTATTCTGCAGTGACCAGCATTTTAACAAAGACGATACCACAGACAGCACAGACAATCCAGTTAACAGAATTAGGGCTAATTGACCATACAGGCCCATTCCAACCCATATACAGACATCCTCAGCCATCTCTTATAGCACATAAAGGCCTGTACCATAGCTGGCGGTAGCAGACAGACAGACATATGGCTGCGGTGGTGGTGATGGTGGTGGTGGTGGTGTGGGGGGTGGGGGGCATGGGGGCTCTTCGAGGGGGGTAAGGGGGGCAACAAGTCTGTGTTTGCCCCTGTGGAGTGGCTCTGAAGAGAGAGACAGGTCAAATGCACATATGCAACATGATCGTTCATCCAACTGGGAAAATGATGTGTACAGTATCTTATGTAACTAGTATATCTTGTACTACAGAATCGCTACTCCAGTCCGGACGTTACGCTTAAGAAAATGTGACTAAATACATCAAATGTTAATGTTGATATTATTTGAGGCGGTTTCGCTCTCTTCCTTCAAATGATTTAATTTGCTTGCTTGCTTTTAAATCATACCTTGGAGAAACTTCGTCTTCCAGTGGGGATATGATGGAGGGAGGAATATGTGGGCGTGGGCTGTGCAGAACAATTAGCAGAGAGAAAGAGATTTAAATCAAAGACTCAAAGTCAAAATGTATGTATTTCTCAACTCACATGATCATGGTGATCTTCACAAAACACTGACAAAACAAAACCGGTCCAAACCTGACTGATGTTCGTCCATCTCTCTGACACAGGTGTGTGAGGAGTGGATTTATACTCCAGCTTTGGGGACACCGGCGCATAGCACTGCGCCATCATCGAAAGGTCACCCTGGGGTCGTATGTCAACCCTCCCCACTGGTGTGTGGGGTCGCGACCCCAATTGACCTCTCGGTGTCAAGGAACCTGTCCCCATAAATTGCCCCGACTTGGGTGGCGTGTGGGGACCTGAGAGGAAGGGGAGAGAGTCCTCGTCTTGGTTTGGAACATAGGCCCTCTTTCTGCTGTGCTCTCGAGGGCTGGGCGTCTTGGGTGAAGGGCTGAGTAGACAAGCGGGAAATCAGAACAGAATGTCTTAGTCATGAAACACCCCCGTTCGGACACCTGTCAATCAGCATTTTCGTTTTTCGATCATTTCGGGGGGTTTCCAAACGCCTTCTGGGATCTGCTTACCTTTGTCTCCCACTGCGCCTGCCTCTGTGCTCCGTGTGCGGCGTGCCCATCCTCCCCCCCGTGAGCTGAATTGGATCCTTCTGGGATCTGTGGTGGTGAGCAGCATTGTGGGAGAGACCATCTCCGAGAGAGGAGGAGTGAAGGAGCTCCACAGACTCGCTGCTGCCACCTATCTGTGTGAAGTCCTGATAACTCGAACAACGCCTCAGTTGAAGAAAAAGGACACGGAGGAGTCAAAGCAATGATACAAGCGCAGTGTATCTAATCAATAATCAAATGAACAATTTTAGAAAAAAGAACGTTTGGTTTAAGAACTCTACCTATTGATGGAACCGTCGGATTCCATGCAAGCTGATTGGCTGAGGGCTCGTACCCAGCCCAGCATGTCTTCCTGAGTGTCTGCACTAAAGAAGTAGGGGCGCATTCCCTGGTGCACCACCTGGTAAAACATTTGACCACATTTAAACTCAAACGCTGAGACAAGAACATACGTTGCATGTGGAGAGTCCAGTTTAAAGTTCGTTTTTTTCGGGGGGGTTTTACTTTGAAGGTGTTTTTCCTGTTCTTGCATTCTCGTGGCGTGCAGAAGAGAATGTTGTAGCTGGGCAGTGGGATGCTGCCCAACACTGACTCCTCTCTGCTGTCTGAATGGGAGGTGAGAAGAGGAAGATGATCAAACAATCACGTCTTTAACAAAAAGAAAACAGCAACATTCCGTGTTCTAGAACGACCAAATTTGTCGTGAAACGACGGTGGCCAAAGATTCTAAACCAGACTCTGAGGAGACGGAATTTATAAACGAACGAGGCCTTTTGTGAGCGCTTACCTTTGTAATAAAACAGACAGTAGTTGGACAAAACAAACCACCTTCTTTTCCAGAGTTTCAGCCCAGAACTGTCCTAAAAAGAGGCAAAAACCAACTGTTCAGAGGATGAAATTCTCCTGGGCAGAGCGAACACAATGTCATGACCGATACCCTGACTTCGTTAACAAATAAAAACATGAATGAAACAATGAAACACCCACCTTCTTATTAAGCCAACCCCTGATGACAACCGGACAGTTGGGGTCTCTCCTTGCTGCCCTGCACCTCTTCCCAAACGTCTGCACCTTGTCATCGCTCTCCTAAATAGGGGGGCGGAACCAAAGGGTCAAATCAAGGCTAGTTTTCAAGTTCCGGGTTCTGTCAGAGCGTCAACAAAAGCAGACTGCGTGCAGATGGCGTCGGAGGAGGAGGTGAGTGACCCAGGCTGACCTTTCTGACGGGGAAGGAAGAGATGGTGACCACACTGGACGCTTGGCTCACTCTGTCATGGTCCTCCATCCTGCTGGCAGAGATGTTGCTCAGAATGAATCCACGTTCGTTTATAGTCTGGTGCAACTGGTGACAGCGTCACTATACTGTTGTGTTTGCGGCAGAGACTAAAAATGTGGTGTGATACACAACCATGCAGCCTGTCTATTAGCGCCTACTTTAACTGTTAGACTTAACACTCCTCAACACTAACCCAAAACCTGACAGCAACCTTAAAATAAACATGAGGAACCCTTCAAAGTATGCATACTTTAGCGTTAGCGTAGGTCTATTGAGTATGAAGTACAAACCCTATGAAACATTATCACAGACAGTGCTGTTTCTGCTCACTAGGCCTCAGAGCAACACAACAAACTGATTCTCTCATCCTTACTAACCTGGATCTCAGAGCCTCAGAGCTCCAAGAACAGAGACAAAAGTCTTCCAAAGAGCGACACGGTCGGTGTCACAACATACTTTCACAATGGAGGATATTCCAAAACTCTCTTGATTGGGAGAGTTGGTGTAGCGTAGTCGCACACCCTCTCCCAGCCTGTCCCGACACACGCCCAAGTTCTATTCTGAGCCATGACGGTCCCTGTGGTGAAACTGACAGGTGACAGCTGCATCGCCGTGGTAACAGGGAGGAGCCTGGGAGTGTGTGAAAATCAATCTGGCAGGAGGCAGTAATGGTATGCGAGACATCCTCTGGAATGCGTCCCAATCTACAGACTACCCCAGCTGGGATTTGGAGAGAGCGACAAAATATAAATAAAAAACGAGCAGAGATGGAAGGCTAAAGGAGTTTCAGGTTGTTTTTTCTCTGTCATATTGTAGTGCAGGCTGTGAGAAGTGTTGCTGTCTTTTAACATACGTATTTTCTCCATTCAGCTTCGCCAACAAATGCTGTCTTGATTTTTTCCATGGCAACCTGCAACCACGTCCTCTGCCAAATGATTTGAATATGAATGGACAGCGGGCTACTGTATCTGACTCGATACAGGACAGAAGCCAACATTCACACACATTCACTGTTAATCAGATGCTCTGTTCTCGATAACAACAACACACATGAAGAGGGAAATGCTCGAGTAGCCTTTGATACGGAGCCACCACAAGCACTCGTGGGAGAGAGAGCCATTCCGCCAGGCGACATTATAAATCTGTACCATCAGCCTTCCTCAAACTGAGAGAAGACAACAAATAGGTCATTGTCAGAGTTTAGGGCAAAGGCTCATGGCTTTAGGTACCGAGGGCTCTGTGGGTGTTGAGAAATATTTGGAAAATCTCCTCCTCATTCAGTGGGGGTCATTTGGCTCAGGGAGAAGAAACTGGAAATGCTAAAGAGCGACAGAGAGGACAAGCGCTGCGTTTGTGTCCGGCATAGAGTGTGCTTTGTGGCGCTCAAGGACGCTGGAGCATCACGCAAAGGTTGACACAGAGCATGTTGAATAAATAACCCGGACGAATCACCTCTCTCCGTCTACGCTTGGAACTCGGGGAAAAAAAAGCTGTTTGCATGCAAGAGACGGTCCCCAAAAGTCACCACAACCGTCAATAACCTTTAACCCCTCCTAAAAACGTCCGTATCGTATCCTGACGAAATGAGGGTCGTTCGTCCTGAGACGCAGCAAAAGATTCAGATCTGATTTTCAGTTGTGGCCAAACACTGCCTTAGTGTTAGAGATCAGACAACCTGGCCATAATAATCTTGCCCTTGTAGTGGTACCCACACAATGGGTCACCTCGAGTCAACAAAGAACTGTAGTTCTTCCAAAACTAGGAAACCCCTGCAGCGATGTCTCACAGGACTGAGTCTAGACTAGCCTTCAGATTCCTACTACACAGCATTTACCACCATCTCTCACACTCTATCGCCTGTCTCTGGAGACATAGACCACATCAAAAGAAACAAACCAATACAAACAGAGATGAACTGTAGGACATTTGCACGTGATGACAAAGCCATGGATAACTGTGGGTTATTGCCTGACTCATTGACTTGCATAATAAATTGGACTCAACAACAGTTTTAAAAATGTAGATTAACACACAATGTTTACTGTTTGTGTGAATAAATATGTTTGAACTTAGATGAAGATTTAAATTTTCCTTGCTGAGTATGTGCATTTTTCCATATGAATCACTAGAACCATTACCTAAGGCATCATATAAATGGACAGACATCTTACAAAAGCAGTACCACCGTAACAAATTCAAAGTTGACCAATTTCCCATAGACACACCAGTTGACAGGATTGTCTGTGAAATGCATTGCCACAACTTTCGTACAGTAAAGATGCTATAAAGCTGTACTGTACCTGACCAATCGCGGCCGTCTGTTGGTTCCTTCGTGTTCCATCGCTTGGCGCGGATCCTCAGAGCCTCCTGCTGGCTCGGATGCACGTTTCCTGGCTAAACCACAGTACCATGCTGCCCGGTCCAATCACAACACCATCACACTCCTCTACCTCTCCACGGCGATGTGTCAGTCTATCGTCCCTCTTTCTCGCTCTGTCCGCTCTCTTTCCCTCCCCTGTTTGTGAAGTTGGTCTGCACAGTGTGTCCGGCGCTCTACCCACGCCGTCCATTAACACTAAATCTTTCTGTCTGTCTGCTAACAGTGAGCTCTCTGTCTACTGCTCCCTCTTCCTCCCCCGGTCCTCCCTCCCTCTTCCCTTTCTTGCCCTTGGCTTTTTCTCTCCATCTCTCTCTCTCCCCAACTCTCTCCATCTCTGTCCTCCCCATCTCTCTCTCTCCATCTTTGTCCACCCATCTCTCTCTCCCCAACTCTCTCTCTCCATCTCTGTCTCCATCTCTCTCTCCCCAACTCTCCATCTCTATCTCTCCATCCCTCTCTCTCCATCTCTGTATCCCCAACTCTCTCCCTCTCTCTCTCTCTCTCCAACTCTCTCTCCCCATCTATCTCTCCATCTCTGTATCCCCAACTCTCTCCCTCTCTCTCCATCTATGTATTCCCAACTCTCTCTCTCTCCATCTCTCCATCTCTCTCTCCTTCTCTCTCTCCCCAACTCTCTCTCACCAACTCTTTCTCTCCATCTCTGTCTCTCCATCTCTTTCTCTCTCTCTCTCTCTCTCTCCATCTCTTTCCATCTCTCTCTCTCTGCATCTCTGTCTCTCCATCTCTCTCTCTCCATCTCTGTCTCTCTCCATCTCTCTCTCTACCCCTCTTTCGCTGATTGTGGGTTTGGGAAAACAGCTGTCCTGTCATTTTGTTTCCATACATTTTATTGTAACTTTCCAGCCAATGTGACTCCTTCATTTGAGCTGACAGTTTCTGTAGTTTGAATTACTATTGGCTGGTTAGTTGTTGGGTCAAGACATATTTGCATATGGTCGATCAGACAGTATATAGAGGTTCATCTTATAAACAAAATGCTACTATTACAATATAAGGAGTTTGATTTCACTGGTTGAGAATATTTGAGTTAATGTAACCTAAGTTTGCAAAGCCGGAGCATCGACTGATAATGAGAAAATGAGCTGGAGGACCAGAAGTGGAAGACTGCAGACTCCCCTTAACAATGACTGGTATAGCACAGCAACCTGCTGATATGCAGGGTGTTTGCTGAGCATGATAAGAGGATAAACATTGATCTCATCCAGTTTCTCACCAAGTCCCCCTTCAACATAGTGCACAGTAGAAATCTGTTTGGCTGACATTGTGTTTATACAGTAGAGGGTGCCATTGTAGGACTGTAATGTATTGTACAACAGTAAACTGTAGGTTCTGATCAACACACATATTTGGACACCACTTCAATGGAATTGCTATTGCCTCATCAATTTAGTTTCCATAGTGTGATTTTCTTCCCGAAGTGTAATGAAGAGAATCTTTGACTATGTAATTAGCATCTCACACGTTTCCTTTATGACCTCAGATGTTTAGAATGACCAAAGAGTACAGAGGACCAATCAAAGTACATCTACATATTGAACGACTCCTCCCAGTTTAGCTTGAGGCTGTAACAGAATACGTCGTCTTGAATGACAGCTGTGTGGCTACTTAGAGGCACCTGTTTCATGCTGCGACCAAGGAGGGTGGGTCTCCACGACAGATGGGTGTGACTGGAAGTCAACACCCTCAGTTTCAAGGTTAGTATAGTGTCGATAACTACTAAAGTCCAGTGAAAAGCTACGCCCCCCCCCCCCCCCCCCGTTAAATACAGTTTAAATTTCAAAGAATTGTACTTACCAAACACAACATAAACCCGACACGAAGTAGTTTTGTAGTTCATATCGTTTAGCGAAGCACAAACAGAACAAGTATGGCGCAATCAAAAGGTCATGTCTGGGCCAACAAAAGTTCTTAATGCAATGTTTTGTTTACAAAAATAGACATCCATTTTTTTCTGAGTTGTCTTTTGTTAACACTGAAATTCCAGCAGAGGGCGCCATTGATTCTCTGCTATTCCAATTCTATTTTTTCAGCAGTCCCAGAGGCCTCAAACTATCGACTCGAAGTTTTTTGCCTCATATTTTCTACATTAGTAAAAATGTGTAAGAATTTTAATAATAATCTACTCACACAATACATATGTATAATTATTTGTATTCATACATTTTTCATACTTTATTTTCCACTGGTTTGGCTGCCCACCTGACATGTCCTCTACGCCGAAGCAAGTTCCTATGTTTGTGAACTTCACTGACGATGGCAATAAACGGTTTCTGATTCTGATTCTGATTCTGATTCTGGTCATCCTATACATCCTATACATCTGAAGTCAGAAAGGAACTGTTTGTAATGCTAATTCTACATTATTTTATTGGTAATGGTTGAAGGTTGGATATCGCTGTGTTAGATTATTCTTGTAATTTAAAATTCCTCTGGCAATTGAATGAGGGCGCAAGTGCTGTTAGGAACGGAATGAAAGGGAAAGTGGTCACTACGGTATGGTAACTCGTAATAAAGATAGGTCATATCACCGCTTTAATCACCCACGTGATTGTGTAGCGAAATGTCCACTTTCTATAAATGCATACCAATAAAACGGAAAGCCCAGAAGCTGACACACAATATGCATTCGCACTTTACTACTGCACGATGATTTACGATCATTGTATTCATTCTTGAGATTAGCCAAAGTGTTGCTGTTGTACGATGGTCATTAAACAACCGCAACGATGGGATAGCTGTGGTGCCACCTCTCATACTGTCCCCCTGTCATACATACCTATCAGATGCCATATGTGTTAAGATATAGATTTAGACGGTTGTTTTTGTAGGGGTATTCAGTTACCACTTACAGTCAAGACAGGCTTGCATAGACACACGTTAGCTTCAGGAGCCGTTTAACGACTATTCTTAGAAGGAGGTTTCCAATGTAGTCGCTCTCAGCCATACACCAGATTGATGTGGAGTTTTACCGGCAACATAAGTTACGACCCACAGTAAATCCTGATGCATATCTGTTGAATAGCTTATCATAATATGTCGAGGATATCAACAAAGCGGTTTGAATATTTACGAAGGGATATGATTAGGTGATAATCACACATACATATACAGAATGACAAATGGTAAACATGAAGTGCTTAATTTGAAAACTGTCTACTATTAGGTGGTAACGGGGTATTTTAGTTGTTTCATATTTTGTGTAGTGAAATTTCACATTGAGCATTGACCATTGAGAATTATTTGTGTTAAGGACAGTATAAAGTATTGAGTTGGAGACAAAGACTCCAGACAACTTTGTAACCGCGATCAGACTCGTCTCCCTGCCTGCAAGTATTAAAACTTCCTTAGCTTTATTGACTGTGTTTTTCTTATTTATAAATGACCAAACAATCTCTAAGGACACACATTACACCCTCATTAGCAGCTTCATAGTTACCATCTCTGTCACATCCGAAGTTCAAAAAACATTAAGGGACGTACGACATTTGTAACCTTTGTGATCCTTTCAGCGTATACATTTGGAGATGACGCATTTCCCTGTGAGGTCAAGCACAGATGTTAAAAAAACTACCCAACACCCTGACTGTCTAAAAGTTTCTAAACCACCGTAGTCACTGTGCTTGTTTGTGAGTCATGCTCTAGTTGAGTGTAGCCCGAGTGTGAATACCTGTGTTTTGATGCAGTATAAGTGGCCTACTTCTGTAGCCCATAAAGCCTTTGCAGCCTTAAAGCTGCTAAGGCTTGGGGCCCAGCTGTCAGAAAGGAGGAACTTGATGCCCAGAAACCTGCCAGGGGCCTCTCAGATAAGTTACCCACAAAAGCGAGAGGGCACCGTGACTGGATTTTAACTCCTGCTAAAATTGCTCTATTTGAAGAGGGAAGTCGGGCGTAAAGTCTTCGCGCCCCTTGCGGGGAGGACCCGCTGCCCTGGGTATAGGTGACCAAGGATTTCCTTCTGAGGGAATGGTGATGCTGATTCAACGTCCGTTAACGAAGATGAGCAGAGCTTGGGGTGCCAAAGATGGCAGGATGGACTTTTATGGTCGTGTCCGTGGTGTTACATTGTATTTGTGACCAGCCATCCACAAATAGACAGATACTATAGCTCAACATCAACGGTGTTAAAACAAGGTCACAGAGCCATTTAATCTTCCCTAACCCATGTTGAGACTAATACTCTTTATGACAAGGAACCAAAATCACCTCTGCGTGTGTCAAATGCCAAATCAAGGTTGTGAATTCATACGTTTCAGTACACCTATAGGTGTGATTAATCACAGATCATGATTTCATATAATAGAAATTCAGATTTTATTTCACGTCCACAGAAAGAATTAAACAAACATTACATACATACAATAGATACAGCAAACGAACAGAAAGGAAATGTACATGTGTTCATTAAGAACTTAGAGGCCTTTTCCACACAACATGCAAGAAGTTATACATCGCAACTGTTCATGATTTAGCTAGCCGCCGTTCTCCGGAGCAACACATAGTTCAGTGGTATTTAACCCTGCATCTTCTTAATCTGCAGAATGCATGGAAATACAGTTCAATATTCCATCTGGTTGTACTAATGAATCTTTCCTCAGGATGTACTTTGTTTGACAAGCCTGTTCCCTTTACTTTCTGTATTCATTTGTCTTAAGTAAGATGCACGTTTACAATAACCATGCTCAGCTTCTACTGGTCAATTATAAAAAAATTATATGTATATAAATATAATATATATATGCACATACAGTATATGTCACATGTATCACAATTCTTACTCTCTTAAATGTCAGTAACTCAGATGTCATCATTCTGGTTTCTTCACTATGACGCAGGAAGACTGCATCCCTACCCAGAAGCCTGGTAGAATCTTTTCTTTCAGGGGAGTCTGGATACTGTGCAGCAACCTGACCTCTTTCTCCTCTCCTTCTGTCTCAGCACCGACCAGATAGAAGTTCATAATGCCAAGGGGCTGGTCTACGTAGACGCCCAGAGTGGAACAGCGGGGAACGTTGCGGATCTCCGTGCCTCTGCTGTTCACCCACACCTGGTAGCAGGAGCCGGCCCAGCCCAGGCCCCAAGACTCCTCGTTCTCCCCCAGCCCGCAAGACCCGCAGTTGGCTCTCCTCCCTGCTCCTTCGTAGGTGGCTCCGATGACCACCCAGCCTGTGTACTCCACCTCCCAGTAGCTCCTCATGTTCCAGATACCCTCCTTGCACAGTACCTGGAGAAAAAGGGAGAATACAGGTTTGTTGAGAGAATTGAGTTTGGTTGAAGCCCTCTGTGACATTGCTTGTAAAAAGAGTTATACAAATACATTTTCATTTATTTTGATAAATGAATATATATATGGTTGCGTTCATGCGAATGCAGCATAATATCTAGATCATGCCAGTCGCTTATTTCCCATGTTGCTGGATCTCAATTGTGTATTTTGATTGAGTTTAATCCAGAGTTGGAACACAAAAGGTCAGTTACCTGTGGAGAATGTTCATATCGCTCTGGTCTGTCCAAGACAGGACACACCTCCTCAGTCCTGCGAGTCACCTTGACCCCGCCCTCTGATATCCACAGCATTTTATTGGCTGTTCTGTCATCCAGGGAGAATTTTGTCCAATCTAAAGACAGTAATGATTAGTCGGTGAATAGCTCCTCACATCATAGACATTCATACATTTTGTTTCATTTCCTTGTTTTCATAATAATCATAATGATATTTAAATGTCCTTACACTTCATAAGATCAGCTCTGCATGTTGGGACTGGGATGTTTGGCTCATAGACAGGGACCGGTTCTATAAGAGAAAGATATAGTACTTTTTTGTTTTGTAGATATTTGAAACAGCTCTATAACAACAAAAATATCAATCAATGTTTTTGTGAAATTTTCCAACTGAAAGTAGATTTGTGTCTCTTTAATGTTACCTGCGAGTGTTTTTGCATTCTTGTCAGCTCGAGTTGTTTTCCGCGCTGTAAAGACAACGTTGAAGTTAAACATACCGACTGTTTGCAGGGCAGTGAATTACAGTACTTTAGGGTCACCGTGTCATGGTGTCTGGTTTTAGACATTGACTTTCACCAGGTTCAAAGTGGTCAAATGTACAGTCCACAGAGCCATTCTTAGAAGTGCCCGTGCTATGTGAACAAAGACTTTGGTAGAACTTAACAGGGACCACAAAATGCCTGGGAAGAAACCATCCATCACAGTTGCAGTTAGACATAGTTATAAAAGCCTAGTGATGATTGAGCTATGGATAGCATGGGTGGGACTAATACCTCATTCTACTTAAGCCTCACATTCGCACGCTACTGACACAACTACACAAACAAACTCATTTCACTAGTCAAATCAACCGTTTTTTTTTGTTTTTTTGTTTTCTCCAGCATTGTTACAGAGATCTTTACGGTTGTATTCAGCAGGTGCAGTTGTTCATGTCCTAGGGAAGATCAGGGAGGGCACAAAAAGAGATCGGAAATGTAGCGATGACAAGATGCACCGTGAGGATATGTGAAATCACATCCTGTACGTCCCCTGGCATGGTGTGTGGGGTCCAGCAGGACTGCTCCCCCAGATCCAGACAGCTTTCAGTACAACATTGTTTGCATACATTTGTGACTGGTGATTCCAAGTGACACCAGTTGCAGTATCTGACACTGAGACTGTTGCTCTTCAAAACTACAGATCTTTTAGCTTACGGTTTCAGCATTTAAAATGCAACTTGGCCTAGACAGTTGAGAGTCAGACAGTTTGACTTTGAATGTACGAGCAATGTAGGACACCCAAATAATTTGAGTTCCAACCATCAGGTTGGAGACACATAGGACATTCTGTAACAATAGAACGTGAGGTGCTGAAGGCAAAAGTATGGTTCAATAAACACCATTCTCCTCAAAGCAAAGAATCTATGAAGACCATGCATCAGACAAGGCATGTGCTGACCACTGGAGAAGCAGAATGAGAAGAAAAGTCAATAAATGTCAATTTGGCATTTATTGTGCTGTAAACTACCATATGAATCACTTAAACTTTGAAACCTCTCTCGTTGCGTGGTGGCAAATGGGTTTGGAGTTGGAAAGGTCAACATTGGCCTGTATATTTTCTCAAGACTTTCAAAGTAAAATTTGAAGTGATGTATAAAACCCACAAGAATGCAGTTATCTACTTATTATACACTGTCTGTACATATTTTTTTCAGTTTAAATTCTGTACAAAACCATATTTGCTAGTTTCTAAACGTGCTCTGAAACAGAAGTCTGTACCTGGCCTGTCCGACTCTGAGAAGATTCTGGTGGGGTTGGTGCGGGTAGGCATGTTGAGACGTTCTGCTTCCCAATGTCTTGCCTTGGGACTGCAACACAGAACACTTATAGTTTAGGAAGGGCAGGGAGGAGGGGGTCCCCATAATGGAAGGAAAAGGAGATGTTTGAGGTATTTTGGGGGCCGAAACGGTCACTCGTGCAAAGGGGAGGGGGGACAGGGGAGGGGGGGACATGAGGGGTGCATAGGGTTGGGCATTGACTGAGGATGAAACTTTTGACATCCATGGCATGTGAGATTCCAGGGAGACGTGTCACAGGAACATGTGCAATGGACAAGGAGGTGAAGGCCATATGGAACTGGGTCACTTCAACCAGGAAGTTCATCCGAGTGACCCAGTTACTGGTAAGCCCAGCTAGACTTCCACATGAAAACTGAGATTCCACATATAGATCTCTGCATGTGACATAGAGCAGACCCAGTCTGAAGGGGACTATAGTAGCCCACTTGCTGACAGACTAAACACAGTTCAGTTTACCCTGTCAAATACCAAAGAAGTCACCACAAGAATATTCTTGTCCAAGACTTCAAGACCACAACATTTGAGATCAGAAAACGTGTACTGTAAGAATTTAGCTAGCGGAAAACAATGTGCAGAAGCTTGCAGTAGCTATCAAATGACTGGGTCAAACAGATCAAAATCAGATTCAAATCATCCAGATAAATGCCAGTGGCATGTCTGAGGACTTCTGTCATTCAGAAAAACTCCACTAACAGTCCGTTTGTAAGCTGTGCAGAAAGCTGATCTAGACGGAAACCAGTGTGAGAGAGCTGAAACCAGAGAAAGGTTGGTGAGAAGATGATGGATGAGGAAATAGAGATCTCTACCAAGAGACGTTATGTGTGAGGTGTGAAGACACGGAGAGAGGAACAAGCTCTGGCCTGGACAGCAGCTTAATCAACACCTTCAAATCAACGCAATCCTTTTGCGTTTGAGTGATATTGGAAAGTATAGACGGTGTTATGACATCAGAATGAGGTGCCTAAAAGATTTAAAGAGATGAATAGGTAACCCAGACAACCAACAGATACTTAATGACCATTCCATAGACCCATGGAATCTTTAGACAAACAAGTTCCCTGTCAAAGTTTACTGTACTATTGCCTTCCTCGTCATAAAAAGGAGATCACTGTCAAATTTTGTGTTGAATGTGTGTACCTTCCTCTTAATATTCAATCATTTCCTGGGTTTCTGTCTTACAACAAGTCAAGAAATTCTAGGAAAGTATGATTCATTTGCAAATTTATTTATTTTATTCATACATATTCAACATCCATCGAAGTCAACTTTCAATTCATTCTGGTTCATACCTAACTAATTTATCCCCTTTATAATACAATAGTCATATAAATACATAGTCATCACAATGACAAATAGTAACATTAAGAGTGGTTAGTAACAAATTCTGCATATTCTAACTATCTCGCTAAGAAAAACTATGTAAGTACATTACATTACAATTACTGATCCAGTATTGTCACCTAACATCCGTTTCACTCTAAAATAGCTGCTGTTTCTTAAAACAGAAGGACAGTGAAAGCCACTGAGTGGGACAGATTTTGAATCTCCTATCTCCTTTCGTCTGCGTATTGAATGTAATTGCAGTAGTTGGATGTCAATCCAATTTCTGATATCAAACATACAGTGTTGGAAAACCTTCTGTTAAGATCATGCCTCTTTTTTTACTATCAAGCAGGAGGACTGTGGCCCCACCCAAAACCCTGGGAGCATCTTATCTTTGAAGGTACATTTGACTCTGTGAAGCAGAGTACTCTCTTTCTCCTCTCCATCCTTCACCTCCTGCACGGCGTAGAAGCTAATAATGCCAGCAGGCTGGTCAAGGTACACCCCTATGACAGACGATGGTGGGTTCTTTACAATCTCCACATGAAGGCCTTTGTGCCAGGCGTGGTAGCACTTCCCTGCCCAGCCCAGACCCCACGACTCCTCGTTCTCTCCAAGGCCACTGGGGCCGTCGTTGTTCCTCCTCCCCGCGCCTTCGTAGGTGGCTCCGATGACCACCCAACCTGTGTACTCCACTTCCCAGTAAGCCCTGTAGCCCATGATGCCCTCCTTGCACAGCACCTGAGAGAGATGGGGAGGGAGGGAGGGAGGGAAGAGAGAGAGAGAGACAGGGGAGAGAGTCAGAGAGAGACCGAGGAAGAATGAGCATGTGTCAGTGAGTGATAAGCACATGTTAAAAAAGTTCTTTTTGGAAGTGTTTCTCTGAAAGACTTACTTGTGGAGAGTGTTCATATCTCTCAGGTCTGTCCAGCACCGGGCACAAGACCTCGTCAGTCATGCGAGACACCTTGGCCCCGCCCTCTGTGATCCAAAGCGCCTTATTGGCTGTCTTGTCATCCAGGGAAAGGTTGATCCAGTCTTTATTTTGAATAAAAATATATTTGTTTTTACAGTTTTAACATTATATATGTTGACAATATTGCATACTGTACATTGAAGTGTAAAATGTGTTCATACGTTTCAGGAGATCTGCTCTGCAGGATGGCTCAGGTATACTGGAATCATAGGCTGGAATCTTCTCTGGGAGATAGAAGATGCAGAGAAATAAACTTTTAGAGCTAGATTTCTAGATTCTAGATTTTTAGGTTCTAGATTTCTAGATTCTGAACACCCAATTAATGACACAAAAGTTTAGTGGTTCCCCACAGCAACATGAACATAATCCATCCCAGAAATGGAAAGTACTCCATTGAAAGTACAATGGAAAGTAAGTCAAATACTTTGTAACTGTATTTTTTACTTTAATTCCTTGTGTTTTTACACAAATATCTGTACTTTCTACTCCTTACATTTTCAAGCCAGGCTCGTTACTTGAGTTTACATTTTAATCTGTTTTTGGTGGCATGATCTCATTCTCTGTAGTCCTCTCCTTTCTCTCCTTAAACTGCAACTCCTTCAAAAGGTTTCGTAAACAAAACTAAAGGTTGAAAAAAGGTTTCCCAAATCCATTTTCAAACGTTTTAAGTAATATTTGCAAAGATCTATTTTCTAGAACTTACCTACAGGTGCTGATCCACCCTTGACTTTCTTCACTAAAAGAATGAACAGAAAACGATAAGAAACGTTTCAGGAGTTTTAAACACACTGATGAGTCAATTGCTTGTCAAGTAAAAGAAACAGAGGAAACTATTTTTCATTCTCAGATCAAGTCATCATTCTATGTCAAGCATCGTTTATTCATGGAAATCAATCTGTCACTGCCAGATATGCTTTATGGAGCCTGTGGTTAGTTCAGACCAGGTGGTTAGAATAACCAGGCTACTTCGCATACTACAGTTCTGTCCACATGCAGTCCATCGTACACTCAAAAAGATGGATCACTGTCAACCTACAGCTATCAAACATGAGAACGAGCTCATCTTACAGGTGTTTAAACCATAGGGACATATTTATGAGGGTTTTTTTGGCAGGCAATGGCACATATTTCAGAGATGTAGGGTGTCCAATTGGCTCGAGGGACTTCTCGCTATCAGTCCTTTGCTTAAGGGAAAGAATCTTGGTCTATATAATGCATGTGATGACCACGTCCTTTTAAGATGGATGCGTTCTCGCAGAATTTTGGAAGGACGTATATCTAAGCAGTTAATACCTGTACCCTTGGAAACCAAAAATCAAAACCAATCGTGAGACCATGCCAGGATCAGACCGTCACTTCAAAGAAAACAGTTTCAATTTCATGTGCATACAAGTGGTCTAAGCGTTGCAGTGGGGAGTGGTCTACGAGACATCCAAGCACTTTCTACTCCAGATGGTTTTTCAGTTTGTCTACCGTATGGTGCGGTTTTGCACATTTAATCTCTATGTGACATGGATTCTATAACCATGTAATGTTAAAATGTGTCCTATTCTGTTGTACTAGTTATTCTACTTTAAAACAATAAACAGATTGAGACAAAGTAGTTTACTTAGTTGCGTTCATTCATTTTTGTACAATATAGCGTACAGTCCTCCTTGTCACTGTGCCCATAGAACAGCAGCCAGGCTAACAAGGCATGAAATTATGGCCAACAGTTTGCACATAGCACAAGGCAATGAAAATAGCAGCACTGTCTGGCTGGCACCATACTAAACAACTGAATTGGCAAGCTTTAGACTACTGTTGGCTTGTTAGTAAAGTAGCATATTGTCACATTGTAGAACTGTTTACTGGGCAGTTAGATCTGTGTTGTTACAATCAGGGCTTTTCTGGAGTGTGTTCTTTGCTCAATTAAATAGAGAACTCAGCGAGAACCTTTCATCAGAGAAAGTATTGCTGAACTAATAATAAATCCGTGAACAAGAGCAGAAAACATCCATGATTTTATTCCTAATGATGTTTTCAATGTGGTCTAATCAATTGAAGACTCCTTTAATTATAGATGCTATAACTTAAATTCCAAGTCTATAAATAACCTTCTGTTGAAAAAAGTAGGTCAAATGAAACCGATATACATTGTGATAATAAAGTGGACTATGCTGTCCTTCGTAATCGCTCTTTATGATACAACACGTCAATGCCTGTATGTCCACCACTAAATACATGACATACTTGACTCGGTATATCATGAGTTAGAAGGTATGTCTGTGGTGTTTGGCTTGGTTTTCTACCACCATAGCATATAAATATGATCCCATCAGTTATACTACAGCATTACAGAAGGGACTCTGAAGACTTTGGCCTATCCTGAACTGACTTGTAAAAACCCATGAACCCATTGAACACATCTGCTTCTATTTGCACTCCATCATGGGATCGCAGTAAACAGCTGCGCTGTAGGTCCAACAGACTGACTGTGTGGTTTTGAAAGTTGTTAAGTTGACAGTATGTATCAATTATGTGTAACAGTTTGGAGAATGAGACCCTTCTTTAAAAATATAACGATTGACAATGAGTGGCTACTGCAGTGTGAAAAGAAAATGTCAAAAAATAAGTCAAATAGGTCTAGAACAAAATATTCTTCTTCACTATAGTTCACCCTGATTAATATGGTGTTAGTGTATGATAATGACTATTGTTCATCCAGATCGATGTGGTGTTAGTGTATGATAATGACTATTGTTCACTCAGATCGATGTGGTGTTAGTGTATGATAATGACTATTGTTCATCCAGATTGATGTGGTGTTTGATGAGGCCCCATACCTGGTCTCCTGGTCTCAGGCATGATTCTGGTAGTGGTGGGCATCTTGACACTCGGCTTGAGTCAGGAGCTCTTCTGGGGATAGTCTTTCGGATGTGTCGCTTCTCTGTCTGTATTGTTCTCTTTGTGTGAGCACTTATATACCTTTTAAGTGGGGCAGGGACGGGGGTTTAGGAACTCAGATTATGTGCAGGTGCACATGGAACAAAAGTTGACTATGTGTGTGTGTGTCTGTGGTGGGAGGGGGGGGGGCTGCTTAAGGGGACATGGTGTCATTGGAGAGCCGTCCTGAACAGGCTGTGTGACGCTTTGTCTTGTTGGATGTCTGGCTGTCTGAATGTCTTTGGGTTTACCATGTAGGACAACGTGGTTGGTGGCGCACAATGGCCTACACACTTTTGAACAAGCACATTCGATTCCTCTCTTTTAAGTTTGCAGCATGGAAGAGTGCCCAAAAGTGCCCCAATTCTTAATGTCTGTTCTAGTCAATATGTGTGGTCAAGTGAACACGTGAAGAACACTATGGTCCCTGATTAAATGGGGGTTAAATTAAATAAAATTACATTGGGTGATTGTTGACTTATTTTGCACATGAAAAACAGGTCCTGGTTTGATGTTATAAAAAATTAGAACAAGGCTCAGGTGATGTCGGTAAAACGTAGTAAAAAATGTTTCCTAGTCATTTTTACTTTTTAATTGTTATCATTGAATGATTTTAATCTCACAAGAGTTTAATCCGACTCTCCAAAACAAAAAACTTGCATACAACCGCTTCAATGGACTATGAACGCATTACTTCCGCCTTTCGTAAGGCAGGTGAACAACTTCTGGTAGTGAGTAATTCGTTTTTTGGTAGCGAGCACGAAATGCTAGTTTGTAGCGTTCGGTTGTCTTCCCAAAATGACAATCATCTACATGCATATGAGTCTATATTGCTGCAATTTGAGCTAAAGAGGAAAGTGGTTCAAATTCTACGTTTGGGGCTACATAGACGATTACTGAGGTAAGATTGATCTAACTCACTCAGTAAAAGTAGCTAGCTAGGCTACCTCTCGCTATCTATGATTTCAGCTGCGATGTTAGCTCGTCCAATTAGCCAACATACTTTATTTTTTTGCCACATTATACTCGGTTATCTGTCATCTTGCTTGCAAGTCCTTAATGGTCAAATAAATAATTGGCGTGTCACATGTTTTCTATGGATAATGCAATATGACATTTTTTGACAAATTTCTAACACAAATGTGGAAACGGGAGAGATTTTGGAGGGCGATCTGTTATTGGTCGATGAAAAAAGACACGCAAAATTAAGTTAGATTTGAACAGAGATCTTTTATGAAGTGATGGGATAACATAACCTGGTCTAGTTATTTCAATTCACGTTATCTACTTCAACTAAAGTTCTAGACCTGGCATGGTTCAACCAGACTGGTTATGGTAGTTACGGTCGTTAACTCTCTTTACAAATGCGTGCTTGCTGTTGCGCTGATGGGTCCTTTGTCTTCTTTAATCGCTCCCATAAATGTAGAGCGAGCGGTGAATGCGAACTGTTTGGCTCGCGTGGTGTTGTAAAACGTGTAATAATTGCGGGTTGGAAGCGCTTGCTTGCTGTTAATATGATTTAATGTGAGTAACTTGTAAGCAGTGCACATTTTATGCACATATTAATCCCTGCATTCACTGATGGTCTAACTGCTTGACCTGCATCAGTACAGCAGTTATTTACTGTCATTAATGCACGTGCCCCAGTTCTGCGAGTCGAGGTGACCTTGTGGTTCTAAATTGTGCTTTGATGTACTTACTCCCGGCTGCCCGCGTCGCGTGTCTCAACCCTGCGCCCGCCTCCCGCGTGTCCAAGGCTGCCCCGTCCTTCTCCGTATCTCCCTTTCACGCCCTACTTCCACAGAATTTAATCCTGTACTGCACTTGTCAACGAATCTATTTTTAAAAGACAGAAGGGAATGAATTGCGGATGATGAATGGTTATATGCCTGCATGACTCTCTGTCCAAGTTCCTTTGAGTCTGCACTTGGGCAACAAAGAGCACCTGGCTTTGAAATTATGTGCTGACAAGATTTGTTTGTCAGGTTGAAAGCATTGAACTCAGACATGGTGTCCTAACTACTCTAGTAGACCAAGGTCAATTTTGTCCTTATTCACTGGGGAAAGATAATCGGGTGGAAGGGGGGGGGGGGGTCGAAAAGTTAGAAAGTGAATTAAGTTAAAGATTCCCTTTGCGTTACACTTTTGTAATGAATCTACAGGGGCTTCGCAGTAAAGTGATCCGAAATCGATTGCTGAAGGACTGAATACAGTGTGCTGGTTGGTTATTCTCATACATGTATCATATATGAAAGCAAAATGCTTCAAAGGGAAAATTGAGTTTTCATCCTGTTCCAAAACAAAACTAGGATGGCATCTGCTCATATCTCGTCTCGTCTCGTTCAATTCCTATGGATTTGTAAAGCACATTTGCTGTATGCAAAAGATATTTTTGCCCACGGATGAGACATGGCTGTGACTCATACAAGACAAACCATTGGAAAGAGAGAGAAGGAAGGTTACATTGTTGTTAAATCATGCTTCGCGTTTCCACGTGAACATGAATGTGTACCTCTGGACACATTATGACTCATATATAGTTTGATTGATGACAATGTGTTCAGAGCACCACGCATTAGCTGTAAGTGAATGTGGGTTAGTGGGTCAGTCGCTAAGTCTATGTTAACGCATCATCACGAGACGGTGTCGCCCCCCCATGATGCCCTCATCGCTCTGAGTATGCGCCCCTCTTCTTTTTAAGTTTAGTGTCATCCAAATTCCACATTCTACCCTTGCTCCATTCCTCCATCGCCCCAACCAGAGAGTATATAAAGGGATGGCAAGAGACCGAATATTTACAGTCCTCCAGAGCCGACACGAAGCTAGCTACAACTAGAGACTCTTGACTCAAGAAACCAGCATCAAGATGCCTACTAGATCAAACATCACCAGGATCTTGCCTGCATCACATAAACCATGTAAGGAAACACTTTCTAAGTCTTGGATGACATGTTTTTAATATTAATCAATACTGTAGCTAAACTTCTTAGATTTGTCCATTCAAAGCAATGGAACAAATAAATATGTTTGTTAAAGTTACGATACAAAATATATGCATGTTTTATGTACTGTAAAGTAAACAGCAAATAATCCCTTAGTGAAATATGCATATAATATGATTTCAATATGATTAGTCAAATATTCAATATCGATACATCTCATCAATCAATTTCTTGTTTTTTAGTGACTAAGTCAAAGTTGGTTCCAGTTGCCAAAGGTGAGATAATACTGATCATACGTCCCTGCAAATCCCTCAATATACGACGAGTCTATAACATTTGCTTTGAATTTAAATTAATGCCGAATTATTATCGTCTTGTTGACGCATTTTAAAGTCTTCCCCATCCTGTTTCTTTTCAGAGATAGTCCCTGTCTATGAGACTAACATCCCAGAACCTACTACCAGAACAGACCTTCTGAAATGTATTTATAAAGATACTTAATTCATCATTCACCTTTTTTTGTGTCCATCATCTTTTTAAACTCCCTGTTGGATCTATTTGCTTGTCTCATCATTGTCTTCACCAATGTCCTTCAGATTGGATCAACTTCTCTCTAGATGACAAGACAGCCAATAAGGCGCTTTGGATCTCAGAGGGCGGGGCCAAGGTGTCTCGCATGACTGACGAGGTCTTGTGCCCGGTGCTGGACAGACCTGAGAGATATGAACACTCCCCGCAGGTGGGCTGCTTAAAATAGTGCTTATAGAGTCTCAATAAACACTTTGTAAAAATAGAGGATCGACTTTCAAGTCGCCTTGCAAAAATGTTGTCACTTTTTGCTTGAAGGTGGTCTGCAAGGAGGGCATCTTAGGATTCCGGGGCTACTGGGAGGTGGACTACACAGGGTGGGTGGTCATCGGAGTCACATCTGAAGCAGCCGCGAGGCGCAGCAGGGATGGGGCCTGTGGTCTGGGGGAGAATGAAGAGTCCTGGGGCCTGACCTGGGCGGGCTCCCACTACCAGATGTGGTTCAATGGGATCAACCATGAAATCCGCAACGTTCCCCAGACCTTAACCATAGGGATCTATCTGGATCAACCGGCCGGTGTCATCTGCTTCTATTGCGTGAATGAAGTAATGGAAGGAGAGAAGGGAACGGGAAGGAAGGAAGTGAAGTTGTTGAGGAGAGAGAAGTTCTCCCTCAAGGAGAAAATGCTGCCTGGGTTCTGGGTAGGACCAAACTCCTCCTGCTCTGTAGTGAAGAGAAAGGAGTAAAAAAACAACAACAACAAAAATGGTGAAAATGTATTTTATTTAATGGCAGGATCGGGGGGGGAAATAGATATTTAGATATTACTGTATCTTTCAGTAGCATGGTTGAATGTGATCAAAACAGATCACTTTTGAAGGAAACTGCAGCTATGGTTGAGCTACACTGTTATTCAGTAAACATTATGAATTATACATGTATGTTACAATTTATGTTTGTTATATATATATATAATATTTTTGTATTCAGTTAATGATTAATTATTGTGACCAGGGACCCTGGGAAGAGTTGGTTTGCTTGAGAAGATCAGTCTTTGGGTCAATGGTAGCTTTGCCATCTAGACAATGTGGGTACTCTTCCCAGTAGGGGCCCCCTTAAATGAGATTTATATTTTTTGTATGGTTTGAATAATATCAAATATAAAACACATTGAATGTATAATGTGATGGATTTACTAAATAAAAATATATAAATTACTCTGTTTTCCAGTATTTGTGTAAATGTTGCAAGCCATCTCTTTGACTACTAATAGTCATAAGAAAGAAATCGGACTTTTTATCTATACACTCTAAATATAGATTAACAGTGAGCCATGGTACATGATAGACATACTTTGATATATTCATGACATTCGATGCACATTTTTGCTGACAAGAACTTGTGTTCTAACTTGTCAGATTACATGAGATAGTTTTACTGATGCTAAAAAGTCCTGTTCATAGTATTGCGTAATAAAATGATTACCACCCTAACCTCTCAAATTCCCAATCTGTTCCAGATTAATTCTAGATTCCAAATGGCCTTGCAAGCAGGGTTCGAATTACAAAGTGGCTTTCGGGGGAGGCCTATTTTCCGAAAATCAAAATCTATATGCGACAAAAAAAATGGACAGTGTTTTAGAGCTCCCCCTAAATGTCTTAAAGTAGACTTTCAGGGGAGTCCAGGTCCTTTTCAGGGGAGCCGAGCTCCCCTTAGCTCCCCTGCAATTCGAACCCTGCTGGCAAGTCCCTGACATATGTGATCTTTCCTAGATGTTTCAGCCAAGTTTGCCTGCCCTTTCCTGCAGTATGAACATAAACGTCATTGGGTTAAATACTCTTTCGTAGTTATTGTCGCCCTCTGGTGGTCTTTCGCATCCGTTACAGGAGTGTTGGGTGTTACCATACGCAGTGAACGCCTGCAAACGGAAAAAAAAACTCCTGCAATGGTAGCCTGAATATTCTCTGCGTTTGTCTGCCCTTTGGTTGAACTTCAATCTTAGCACACTACTGTAGCAGTACAAACTTTGGGTGGTACTTGTCAGTCCTTATAGATGTATGTGGAGAACTGTGCAAGAGGATGTTGAGCTGTCTCTCAAATAGTGGAGGAAGAAACCTTTTTAAAGTGCATCAATTTGTTCTGTCCAGCTCTCCATGCTCTTGTTGAACTATTCTGATAGATCCTTTGGCAACCTCAAGCGCAGGTTAACAAATGATTGCTAAGTATACAAAAAATATACATTGACCATCCCTTGCATTGCACAACTTTATAAACGGAGAGTTCCTTGTTTTTACCAATCAGATACACTAGATGGACGTCATAATTAGGGAAACGCTCTTTTAAAAAATCACATTGCAACTTTGCTGTTTGTTCTGGTCATCATCCACTAGATGGTGCTATGCTATTAGGGGAAAAAGAGTTCACGGCATATTCCTTGCCCGGGGATTCGGGCACTAAATGATCACTCAACGAACTACTTTGTACTTTGATATTTGTCAGGATTGTCATTCATTACAACATCAACAAGTAGAATAAGTCTAACAGATGTTATACAACTATTGTTGACACGTCGTACTTGATAAACATGTAGATAAATGTATCGGGGGAATCACGTTCGAATACAGGGCACCTAATGTGTGGTACAAACTGCCATACTTAAAATTTACAGTTTAAATGCAAAAGGAAGTCGGTTGTTAAAGACCAAAATGACACGACACAAAACACGGTCACACCCCTGTATTGTAAATCATAGCAAGATATTTTATGGCACTTGGTAATCAGAACACCGTCTAGGGGAAACGCTGTTAGGTGATACTCTTTCTAACTAGGGTTCATTCTTATTCTGTCTCCCCTTTGCTAAATGCATAGGTAAGTCTAGAGTTGCATTTAAAAATACGTGGTCTTACATTCCTAAAGATAATTATGGGATGTAAATATCTAACTGGAAGTGGTAGTGTTTTAAAACTCAGATTATTAATCTGTGACATGTTATTTATGTGAACTAATAGTTTTGTGATCGACACTAAATCAGATTATGGAGTAAACCACTGCCGATGAATCGTTGACCCTTCGGTCAAGTATGGATTGTTGATTTAAGTTTGGTGTTAGTACCGTCCGTTATGTAACTTGCAATCGCTTTCTTTTTCAGACCGGGTGTTCCCATTTGTTTCACAAACTCAATCAACACCGACCGAGTTCTGAGAGAAAGAATTGGGGGCGATGTTTTTATTAAAATTTTAAAATACAATGCTTTAACATCCGCAGACTGTCGACTGCGAGCCCTTGACATCAAACAGATGCTGAAGGCTATACACTCCGTTCCTCGTTTCTTATTCCTCGCACTCTGTCACGAGCTATCATACCTCTTCCAAACATGCCTGAGCTTTCCTATGCAAGCATATCCCTCGGTAGGCTGTGGCTAAGATGCTCCTCGCTTTCACAGATTTACACTAGCCCAGATCAGCGGGGGACGTGTCCCCGCGGCGACGCTTGCTGTCAAACCGCTAAGATTCTGTGAGCTGAGAAGGCGCTGACGAGCAGTAATGAAGACCTTCCTCCGACCTGCATTTATACCACGAGATGGTTGAGCAAACCGTAACTGTAGAGTGCAGCTCTCCGGCCAGTTGACCGTTAGACTATAGTGTTGCATTGAAGTGCCTTATTGGTAGGTTGAGGCAGACTTGTGGAGTGAGAGAAATGCTCAAGAGAGAAGCTACTGTTTAGAACAGCAGGAACAAGAAATACAAGTCGTGCTCTCGGAAACGGCGAAACAATAATCGAATCCTTTTTTTATTTCCTTCTAATTAAGCTTCCTTAATATGATGATGTTTTGTACCTGTTTTATAACTGCCGTTTGGTAGGGTATCATTTCTGTTCTGTTTCTGTTATAAGTTTCTGTTAAAGAACTCATGTGTGAAATAAATTTACACAACAGAAAATGTCTGAGAACAATTCAAAAACCTGTGTAAATTAATCACAGAGACCAAGCGTGATCAGACAAGAGGCTGTTGGATGTCATGTAAGAAATCAGATGGACCTTGGGAATGTAACAGGCTACCGCAACCCACAGTGGTCACCCATTGATTATTGGTCATGGCTGTTGGCAGGACATGGTTAAGGTGATGATTGGAGTAACTTCAGTTCATGAGGTGTAAGATCTGGGGTTAGAAAACAGGTCAGATGTTCTCAAGCTCACAGCTTACCCCTAGTTAGCCAACCCAACATGACACTATTCAACAAGTTTGTTCACTCAATTAATCTCTCCCTAAAATTGCATTAAACCACATCTCATCACTCCCTCTCCTGTGACTCTTCCATTTTGACACTCTCTGTGTGTAATTTCTTAGGAATCTTTTAACAGTTTCAAGTAACAGCCTATCCCCTTCTCCTCCTTCTCTCTCTACCTCCCTCCCTGTTGGGTCAGTTCCTTAAGTGCCAAGAAAGCTTTGGATATCAGAGAGAGAGGAGGGGGGGGCGGGGGGGAGAGAGAGAGAGTAAGAGAGAAATAAAAGGAAAAATCCCTGCCAGACCTCAGACTTGAAGACGACAGCTGAAGCTAGTGGGATAACCATGTCTGAAGCAACGGATGCAGGTATGCTGATGTAATATTGCAGGAGCATTCATTTTTATCAGACTGGGTGAAATGCCATCAGAGACAAGGTGAATGATTGATTTAAGGTGGAATAGTGCAGACTAAACCAGGGATAAAAATAGCATAATGCATTATACAGTTCAATGCCATAGAAACCTCATTACAGTTGCATTATATACATTTATAATGTAAATTTTAGTTGGTTTAGTAGAATATGCCTTGTTTACCAGACAGATACATTCATTGATATTTTTGTAAGGCATATTGTCCCCTAGTCAATACATAAAATAGGAATTTACAACCTGTAAATAATAATGAATATTCTTCTAAAAATTATAATGTGAAAAATAAATCATATGAGCATAGTCAAAATGTTACTTGCGAAACCAGTTGAACTACAGAAAAAAAAACATTGTTTCATTTTTTTAAACTCTTACAATATTACCAGTTAACAGTTATCAATCAAGATTGTTATTTTGTTGAAAATTCAACCATACATTGCCGCAAATTGTTTTAAAAACATTCTGTCAACGTTCCTATGTAGCAGCAAGCAAATTCAATGAGTAGCATATCAGAGAACATATTTATATATATGCAGTTAGAGGGGAGAAAATAACAGGAGGAGATCAGAACACATACTATGTGTCACCGAGGAAGATAGAGAGCAGGACAGATGGTGCTGTAAACCTAGAAACAAGGGATGTGGTTTAGGTTTGGCGCTCATGCGCTGGGGACAGTTTGCTGAGACGACAGGAGGAACCATCAGGGGGCTCCAACCTGACCGCCTGATCTGAGACCTGAGTCTGAGATGTCTGACGTCTAACATGCAGTCATGATACGCTGTTGTGTGAAGTACGTGCAACCCAGGAGGGGATATCAATGTTCGATGAGCTAATCAGACCGTAGAAATATACCACACTCAGATGGAAGTTTTCTGACTGTTCAAATGACAAATACAAATGCTTGCATTAATGCATAGTTTTCTATGTGAGTATTCTTCCCCTGAATTTTGAGGCTATTATTGCAAACTCCCCAAAATATTATGTTTGCCTTATAGAAATATAAGCATAATATGGAATGCGATTGGTCAAAGGCACCTATAACTATAACCTGTGTTTACTGCACAGGTAAATAGATTGCCTTGGTTTGTTTTGCAGTCCTTGTGTTTAGAACAGACTGTTGAATATCTATGAAACGCTACAACCCAACCTTTATTCAGTCTATCTTGCTTGGCTCTGAGGTCTTATGGTGGATGACAGTGCAGGGTTGGGCAATCCTGATCCTCAAGTCAATCCTCAATCCACTGTCCTGAAGGTTTTAGATGTTTACCTGCTCCAGCACACCTGATTATACCTATCAGGCTTTCACAGAGCTTGATAACAACCCATTCATTTGAATCAGGCGTGCTGGAGCAGGGAAACATCTAAAAATTTCAGGACAGCAGCCCTTGAGGACCAGGATTGCCCACCCCGGATCTTGAACCATCTGACCAGTCATCCAAATCCACTGAAACATGTATTGTCAGTGTGAAACACTGGAAGCCATCACAACTCCAGTTGCGTTGAAATATTCCGATTTGGATCGGCATCCGTCATAGTTAGCATGTCGTACAGTCACTTCTGAGATATTTCAAATAAATAGGTATTGCTTTGTAATAATTGCACGCAATCAAGGCTTTTAAAGCACTCATGGATGGGACACAGCTAATATTACATTCAAAGTTTTAAAGATAAATGTCTTAAAGTTAGACTGACATTTAGTAAACTGATCAGGGTGTGCTATGTCAACATTAGTGATGTGACAGTTCATAAGCAGCAGCCATCTTGTTGTTAAACTTCATACTCTGTATGCGGTCGTTCTTCTCACAGTTGTAGAATCTCTTCAGAAAACACTGTAAATTAACTATCTTTATGGCTGTTATAAAGCCTCCGTAGTTAGTAAATTAACTACTGTGAGGTAATGCTTTCGGAAGGAAAACCACACTTAGAACAAGCGGTTTCTGTGAGCATCTGTGGGTAAGACAAACCTGGAAGAGCCTGATAGCTTCAGCCGGTAGAGAGATATTGCCTTAATTCATTTCATTTCGTAAGGTTTTTCAACGTACGTTTTTTAAACTCTGAACAAATATTCTATAAGCGGATTGTGATGGGTAGTTAATATTGAGCAATGCTGTGTCTGGTTTCCTGTCCTCAAAGGAGCCATATGAGTTCCCGCTGTCACACCTGCTTTGACCTTGTGTCACTGTAAATCACCACGATGTCAGTCAACGGAGATATACAGAAGCAGGTCTCACCGTCTCTCTGGTTCTCTCTCTCCCTAGTTTTTCACTCCACCTAAAGTGTCCGTATTCCCTGGCTGCATAAACTCTTCATAACGAGTACTTATGAAAGATTGTCTTGAACCTTTTCTCAACCGGTTACCTTTTCCCCATCTCCGAACAAATCATCCCTTTTCATCTCTAAACAGTAAATCATTCCCCTGTTGGCCAGTGTTTAAGTAGATTTCATGGATATGAAATTTCTGTTTAGCCTATGTATATAGCCCACTTTCCTGCCAGCTAAGACCATGCCCTTACTCAAACACTGACCTTTGGGTGAACAGCTCAGATTACAACCTTCAGTCTTCCTGATTTATGGGGATTCTCAGATTGGTTTTTACAGAGAATACCCTAAATATATCTTATTTGACTGTAAGTGTTATGACGTTGACAGGTCGTATCACGATTTTACAATCCACTGGATGAAATGAAAAACACATTGCCCTCGCCTCGATTTATCTTTATATGTTTGCAAAGTGTTCTTGCAAAGTATGTATCAGTAAGACACATACTTTGTTTGAAGAACAAGTTTTTTTTATTTTCTTTCAATATGTTTTCATTTTCTACATATTGGTAGACTATACCATGGCATTCAGCAGAAAAGTGAGACAAGGTATCACAGATTTTGAAATGAATGAGTGAAAATTATTTGGAATATTTGCAACATGATTTTTGTAAGTTGCTTACTGGTCAAACCATCTCTCCCGCACAAGCATTACATCATCTCTGAGTTATTAATTTTGATATCTTTTATAGCTCTCCTCTTTCATGCTATTCTATAAATAGCCCCATATAACCTCTAACCTTTCACTCTACATTTTTTGTTCTGCCTTAATAAGATCCTACGACGTAAAGATTTATCACATCCATTTCGCAAGATTATATTTTTATAACAATTTACAACTTCTTTGCTCTGTTCCAAATTGTCACTGTGTGTGGTAAAACCAAACCTTTCTTTCCGATTTAGTCTAGCTACCTAAGTCACTCTCTCGTCAACCTCCTGTTGTCAATCCAAAAGGCATGGCAGCCGCTGAGTAGTACCGATGTTTATAAGGAAATACAGGACGACGGTAGGGGAGAGCAAGGGAAGAGAGGAAACGGGAGGAGTGTGGCCGTAATTCCTTTCATCATCGCACTTGGACAAAACTTTGAAGTGACATATTAAGTGCTCTGCTGCGTTCTCATGTATCCTTTCGCATCTGACACTCTCTTTTCATCCCTGTTGATTTCCGCTGATTGACAGTAGTTGTTGGTTGATATTTAGCGAAACAAATGCAACTGAAACTCATTGCGTTGTCTCCGGAGATAAGATTCTAACGCTGCGAAACGCTTCGTTCATGTGTCCAAGATACGCATCTGCCTCTTTCTTTTATACTTTCGTTTTTCTTTTTAGAGTTCTCTAAACAATTCTGTCTGGTTCCCCACCAGTAACCACGTTTAACATGGGACTTCAACATTCAGTAATGCTGTAGCTTGAGTGCTCTAGAAAAAAACTGCTTTAAGTAAACAATATGACTGATATAAGTAAATTATATCGTCAAAGCTGTCAAATAAAACACTGGTGATTTGCCATTAGGCTTAACTGTTCCTCCAGATGTAGTCGTGTGAAACACCATGTGTCCTGTATTCGTTTCTGTAAATGACCATAGTGTATGACATCAAGCTCACATGCCTTAAGCTAAAGATAGCTGTCGTGCAACTAGATACACCTGCTTCTTCCGTATGCACACATTTAAATGCATTTCATTTACTGTGAATAATCACTCCTTCCACATCCTGTACACTGACAAGTGACATTTATTCATTAAATCTTAGTAACTTAATGATCTTAATTGATGAGGTGCAAAATATGAAAATAGGGTGATTGGAACAGGTTTAAAGTAATGTTAGTCATGTTTAATTATATGATGTATTTCATTTTTGTATTCAATTCCATTCTATGCACGTGAGGGTCGAAGACCGATGAACACATCATCGTTGTGTGATTTCCACGTGCGAATGTGTATGCCACCGGTGTCCTCTTCATGAGGACATGGCTGTCACTAGAGCTAGCCAGTCGTATATGTTTAACGAGGTTAAGTCTAGTCATGGAGACCTAACTCGACAATAAACTGGCTGTAAATTATTCCTTCAACTTGCTGACTGTTTCCGTCTGTTTACTGTGGCTGTGCATACTTGAGCGACTAAGTGATGAGTGTAGGGACTAACTGCTGACGTACTGCGTATTTCTTAATTTTATTAGTTTATGAATGTTATTGTGTTACACAACAAAAAGAGGATTTGAAAAAATCTATACTTACATTTTCTCAAACGTTAAAATGCTTGGCTGTGAATCACTTTTCCGGATATCATGAGAGTATCAGTCATTGAAAGAGCTTCGATCAGACATTATAGAGCTCAGAACCGCATTCTTACATGACCTGAACAGAACGTCCTCAACCTTGACAGTACTATGCACTTAACTGGACTTAGTTTCCCAAATGTACTGGGTACTACTGGCATGCTGAAAAGTCTATTGCAGATTTACACTCTAGTGGCAATCTCTTCTCAATGTGTCAAGCCTTCTCACATTGTATCCAGTGCTTTGGCACCTTAGTCATCGCTTTGACAGTCAATTACAATCCTTACACAGGTTTTTTTTTACCATCCTAAAAGGTACTTAGAAAATGTTGACGGAAAATTATGCAAGATGAGACTAAGGAAAAGAACATTTTGAACGTAGCCCATCACATTCCTTTTGTGCTACACAGTTTATAAATGTACCTACATTTGAATGTAATCAGAAGTATAAATACGTGAGCTTGTTCCTTCAAATTTGACTTGAGGTTGTAATATCATTATGAGAGGCCAAGATGACCTGATCAGACCAACAGTGGACAGTCCAGGGTCTCTGGCAGGGCTGGCAGGGCTTCAGTGAGATCACACGACACCATCTTTGGCCTTTGGCAGGAGGTATTGGAAAGGCAGCCCAGCCCAGAGAAGATCTCAGAGACTCCTGCTATACGATACTTCTGATACCATCTATTTCAGAGAAGCGTGTTCCTCAACCACCTTTCAGACTCCTCCTGTCCACAGTCAGTCCTTCTAACCTCCAGACCACAGACAAGCCAACTCTGACCTCCTTCATCAACAAATGTCCATCCTGATCATTGATAACCTGAGTGATACGTTGCAGCTGTAGGTCGTTCGTGACGTTCGCAGGCAATCTGAGAAAAGGTTTCAGTCCCTTTATGGCAGTAGATTCATTCCAAGAAAGACTTTCCTGTTTAGTTGCCTCACAAATTTTACAGGTGACGATTTTAAATGATATTTAAAGTCGTCTTGCTTGGCAGTTCCAGTTCTAGAATGACCTCATAAAGCAGTGATCCGCTCTGTGAAAGAAGAGACGAAATCCAATAAACATACAAGAAATAACAGATATCTTACCTATAGCTAACAGCTGAGCGAGCAAAAATAAGCTAGTTGACTAGCGTTTAATAGTGAAAACAGACACTTCGCACGTGTACTAAGTTTGATGACACGCTTGCACTAAGATATTATAGAACTCAACACAGATGTGAGCTGAAACAGACTTATCTCGTAAACGTGTCCTTGCATGTCTAACACTATACATGTTCTTCTGCGTTGCAGTGCCACCGGAAGTGGCGGGTAAGTTATCCAATATCCCACAACTGTAAACATACCTGTTGTGTTTTCTGCTCCTAATGGTCATAACGCTCCTAATACATTATCCCTATATGTTTTGCTACCTTATTGCTGTCTCCATCTCCGTGTCGACTGACCATGAAGCAGAACAGGCACCGGCAGAGGGTGAGTCTTCATAAAGCTTTTACCATCAGAACATATTACAATGCTGTATAGTGAGTTATCTGTGTATGGTGTATGTATATGGTGCCCGAGAAACATACTGAACAAAGACTTGGCGCATTTATTTTTGCTTTTGTTTGGCTCTGAAATGAATCTATGATCAAAATGCACCAATGTCTGTTTATCTGCTCTTTTCAGGAGATGCACCTGCCGAAGGTGAGTGTCTGTGATCGTCTCGTCTTCATCATTCACTCGTCTGTTCCTAAATCTCAATGTTTGACAATTGATTCTATCGTTTTCTGCTTTTGTTGTGTTACAGATCCTGCAGCAGGTAAACTGTACATGTCTATATATGTGTGTGCTATGCGGCAGGACCGTGACAGGCTTTAATATGCAACATATGGCTGTAGCATTGGCTACAACAGCTTGTCATTGTTAAAAACAAAACGCTTCTGCCCTAGTGGAAGAACCACCACCCGCAGATGGTAAGACCGTGCACCATGTAAAGTGCTGTGACAATGTTGCATCTGAACTATACGCATTTACGTGTTGTTGTACTCAGTCCATGTGTCACTGTGCCCAACGGACTGTATGTGTGATGATACCCAATGTGAGCGTCAATGCATATTGATGACAAACATCTGGTCATATCAGCTCCTGTAGCGGAGGCAGACCCTGCAGAAGGCGGTAAGGGAACCACATAGGCAACACCATGTGATACAGTGCTGTGATTCTATGCAACCGAACGGTGTGTGGAGAACGGAAAGCAACGTTTGTCTCTGAATGTGTTGCTCGAAAGTGTGTGAGGTTTGAGCGCACAACAGATGAAGTGGAACTAAAAAACACAGTACTGGTTTTGTCCCCACAATTAGTTGACACGACGTCCGGAGTTTTTCTGGATCACAAACGTGACGGACTTCAGGATTGGCAGCGTTAATCGAATAAGTTACTTTAGCTATAGATGCACAACTTAACTAAATAAGGTGTGACATTCATTTTCCCTTTGATACACGTTAATGTGCTTAAATTTTTATGCTTAGCAAAATGTTAACATTTTGAAAACCTTATATTTCACGTAACAGGAGTCTAGTTTGTAAAAGTATTGTTTTATTCATTTTAATTTGAGGATGAATGTAGTCATGGATTTTTTTTAACCCTGTCACTAGGCTCCTTGGTCTAAGATGCACTGTTCTCTGTATGCTGCAGTTTGTGCGTTTGCAGAGATGAAGAACTAAAGTTGCACTGTTTGATTGTAAAAAGATCTGCAGTAAAACATACTGCTGGCAGTCTGTATTTGCATGGGACCAAAGGTGTGAAAATCCGTTATGTGGACAGTTTGCCTTATTGTCCGTTGAATCGATTTGTTTATTTACGTTCTGTTGTTTGAATGTTTGTTTCAATGCACAGTAATGAAGAGCAACTTGGTCAATGTTCAGATCGCTGTTCAAATGCTTGTTTTTTTGGTTTGTTTCGGGAACAAGAAAAGTTCACTTGTTTGCGCGTGTGTTTATCTCATTGATGTTTGCATGTAGGGATATATTTTGTGAACATTCAACATTTTTTATAAACAAAAAGCCGTTTGAAAAGCAGAAAGTTACATTATTTATTTCAGAAATCTGCACTCCCTTAAAAAAAGAAGAAAAAAGAAGAAAAAAAAACAAGAACACGTTTTAAATACAATTATCAAGTCACATGTGAAAATGGCCCAGGTCTCATGTACGAAATTTCAGCTTGTCAGAGTAATGATTTTTTTCCCATAGGAGAGGAATCGCCTGGCGACGATGGTAAGGGACAGTTTAATCTACAACCTGGCATACTGTATATGTTCTAGTACAGTATGCAATACTCTGCATGCTATCTCATATTCACTTTCATAACTTCCAAGATCAAACCACTCACTGTATTGAGTTCAACCTACATAAACATATTACCTTTGGCTCAATAGAGCCTAAATATGTTTCTGTGCATATATACTGTATTATAGTATATTTGTATGTTAGATTTGTGAGTATATACATACAAATGTTTTTCATATTGTCCTGAACAATATGGCCTATGTACAGCACAATGTAGAGTCTAAACTCAACATATAACGTGTGCGAAATGGAAAAGGATATTTGTGTGATTTAAAAAACCCACTTGTACGATATATATATTTTTATAGCCATCTATCTATATATATATTCAATGTACACTTTGTGCGTAATTAATATGTCTTTTAGCGGCGCCTAAACCAGTAGCAGAGGAGGGTAAGCCTAACAGAATTCATTTGATAGGAATGAACATTGTGTTGTCTTTGACCTGTGTTACTCTGTGACAACTATGTCATCTTTGAATGCACGAAGCACTGTCATGTTAACTGTGTTACTACATGAAAACAATATGTTGTCTTTGAATACAGGAAGCACAATGGATGTATTCACGTTAACTGTGTTATTGCGTGACAACGATGTCATCTTTGAATGCATGAAACACAGTGTTTGTATTCATGTTAATTGTGTTACTACATGAAAACAATATGTCGTCTTAGAATACAGGAAACACAGTGTTTGTATTCATGTTAACTGTGTTACTGTGTGACAACAATATGTTGTCTTTGAATACATGAAACACAGTGTTTGTATTCATGTGAACTGTGTTACTACATGAAAACAATATGTTGTCTTTGAATACATGAAACACAGTGTTTGTATTCATGTTAACTGTGTTACTACATGAAAACAATATGTTGTCTTTGAATACAGGAAACACAGTGGAACAGTGGATGTATTCATGTTAACTGTGTTACTGTGTGACAACAATATGTTGTCTTTGAATACATGAAACACAGTGGATGTATTCATGTTAACTGTGTTACTACATGAAAACAATATGTTGTCCTTGAATACAGGAAACACAGTGTTTGTATTCATGTGAACTGTTCCCTTTTCCGTGCCAGCTTCTGTACATCTTTACGATACATGTCTGTGACAAGTACTTGTTTGTATGTAGCAGACACAGTAAAACAGACCACTTCAGTTTGGATACGATTGATTGTGTTTTCAGAGGCTGTGCTGTTGAAACCCTCCCGTTTCATGTGCCTGATGTTAATGTGTGCACTATGTGGATTGTAACTATGTCATGCACTGCTGTGTTGGTGCTCTAACACCCAAGGAAATGACTTACAGCCAAAGTGATGTGTGAAATGATCTTGGAGTTTGTTGCATGATCCTTTCTTAGTCTCTGAATATTCCCTCATGAGCTCGATAGACAGTAATATATATATATACTGTATTTATACAGTAATAAAATACAGGCCTCCTGTGCTTCCTTCTGTGCACAGCAGGATCCCCATCACTGTGAATATCACTTATGTTTATTAACCTGCTTCCTCAAAGAACTCTTAGAGGTCCAAAGAAGCAATATTTCTATTGTTATGTTTGATGTTTATACCACAGTCTTGATGGCGCAAAACTGAATGAACATACATTACAAAGAGGATTTATCTAATTATAGCGAAGTAGATAGTAGGAACATATGAAGAAGAATTTCCAGCTTTCTTTTACTTGAAATCGGAATTGATTTTGCTTGAGTTTTGTTTGTTCATCTGAGTGATGGGACTTTGTTGTGACTTTTATGTTACATGTCCTGATTGGTGCGTTTTGTTGGAGCATTTTGCTTTGGTTTGTTTGATGGGACTTGCTGAGTCAACGAAGGGGTCTCCATGTGGTGTAGATTCTTGCGTTTTGAAGAAGTACTTTGTGCAGTTTTATTTGAAAGGAGAGCTATGCTTTGATTTTGGACATGATGGATGTTTTGAATTGGTCTGGCATGATACCACTGCAACGTAGAGATGTCAGGATTACAGTATGACGTTGTTGTGTCAGGTTGTCTGTCGTACGTTGTGTCTCTAGACTTGCCTCGAATCTAGGTTGTTGATGGAAATATATTTCTGCTTCATGCTAACGTTCATAGCAGGTGTCATGTACTGTGCATGTTGTGCTGTGTCTAAAGACCAGTCACATGTCTCCTGTTTTGGTTTAAACAGAGAGCACAGAAACACCTGCAACCACAGGTGAGATCATTGTTTGCAAAACATTTCTTCGCCTGATTTTTTTTTCTTACAACTATGAATTATTAAGTCTTCGATATCGTTGCTCATCCTCTAATCAGAGACAACGGAGACGCCAGCACCAGAAGTGGCAGGTGAGAACGAAAACTGTTGTCTGTCTCCAGTAACAGTGGTGGATCTTCAGTCTAGGATCTAGATCATGTGTATCCAATCCTGGTCTTCGGGAGCCACTGTCCTGAACGTTTTAGATCAGGGGTGTCAGACTCCGGTCCTCGAGGGCCGCTGTCCTGAAGGTTTTTGGTGTTTCCCTGCTCCAGCACACCTGATTATAATGATGGGTCATTATCAGGCTTCCACAGAGCCTGATAACTCATTCATTAGAATCAGGTGTGCTGGAGCAGGGAGACATCTAAAACCTTGAGGACCAGGATTGGAGACCCCTAATCTAGATCATGTGTCTCCAATCCTGATCCTCAGGAGGCACTGTCCTGAACGTTTTAGATGTTTTCCTGCTCCAGCACACCTGATTCTAATGAAGGGTCATTATCAGGCTTCCACAGAGCTTGAAAACAACCTTTTCATTTGAATCAGGTGTGCTGGAGCAGAGAAACATCTAAAACCTTCAGGACAGTGGCTCCCGAAGACCGGGATTGGACATCCCTGATCTAGATTGACTTCCTCATTAGCCAATCAGCTGAGAGTAGACACAGGTAACATCAGATCCGAATAAACGACCACGTCAAAGACAGGAGGGTTCCTTGTTGAGTTTATCTGGAGATTTAAGTTCATAGACTCCCAGTTGTTTACTGAAGTCAGTAAAACTGTACAGTAAAGCGTAAAACACTGGCGTCGCACACTCACAGGCAGCATATCAATCTTCTATCTGCTTTCTCCCTGGTAAAGGGAACAGACCAAGGCCTTCAGTACGTGAATAACGTGGACCCTACATTACATCCAGCTTAAACCAGGGGCACTCTTTCTGGACAAAGGTCACGTGTATCTCTTGACCTAGACGCCCTCTCTCTCCAACTATAGGCCCTTCAGTGCATTTTTAAATGTAGGATCCCTGACTCCTGCCATAGGCCTTATTTACCTCCTGACCCACACACCCATGCACATCTCTGGCATGGCCATATAGGGCCTCAACAGCTGCACAGATAAGTGACGAACCCACTGAGAGGGAAAGTGACATGCATACAACTCTGACAACAGTCAAAGAATGTGAAAGAAATGATTCTCATCGTTGATCGTCCTTGGTTCATTCCATGAGGCATTGCAGATCATTTAAGCCTGTGAAGTTTCAGATGAAAACACCCAAACATTTTGAAGTTCCTACCTTCCATTTTGAAGATCACGTAGAATAACTCTGATGGCAAGTGCACGGTGATGATGAGAGATGATCGAGGTCAATGACATTACTGTCTGGTTTGTGGAAGGAAACCTTGTCAGATTAACTATTTTGGCTGGTTTTCAGAAACCCCAGCACCAGAACCAGAACCTGGTGAGACACAAGACGGTTCATCCCTGATTGTTGTCATTGTTTATTTGCGCCTGCTGATTTCAACACTTCCTGTTGGTTTCCGTTGTTCCACAGAATGCTTTTGTGAACGTTCCTACATACTGTAGTTGTTCGTGGGTGTGTGGATGTTTGTGAGCACATTGAACCCGTTCTATTTGGTGTTGTGGTGCCAATTACTGGAGTGTTCACCATGCGTGTTTATATTGTGTGTTTTTTGGAAGCCTCCGCAGTACTTATTTTCATCTCTTCCCTTAGATGTTTTGTAAACTGTAAGTTGCAGTGTGGACCACCCGCTGATGTTGTTCTCGAAACTGTTTGCCGACACAGCTTTTTGTATGTTGTGTATTTATCGTTTTTTCGGCCGGTTCATTTACTGTCTGTGTGCACGGAGCCGCCGTCGGTTGTTATGGCGACAGGATATAGAGTCGCTCGGAATTCTCTGATGTTTTTTCCAGTGCATCACACGCATGTGTACGTCTGCATGTGTTTATGTTCGAGAGCGTGTTCTAAGTTATTTTCTGCCGTTACGCAGAGCCCGAGAAGACGGAACTGAGCGGCCTGTTTGTGCAGAAGCCTGAGACGGTCACCGCAGTGGCAGGTCAGAATCACAAGCTTCGCCCGTGAACACGCACGTTCCCAATTGACACTGACACTGACGCAATTGACATTGGCACTGAAATTGAATGCAGTCCAAAATGACTCGCTGTGGTGACATTCTGAATGTAAAGTTTGTTGGCGTTCAGCTGCGCAGTTGTCAAAGCCTGGCTGTCTACGTGCTGGTGGTGTTTTACAGGTAAAGACATCACGTTCACTGCCAAAGTAGACTCTTCCAAACTGATGAGAAAACCTACCATAAAGTGGCTGAAGGGGAAGTGGTTGGACCTGGGCAGCAAAGCCGGGAAACATCTGCAATTTAAAGAGACGTATGACAGGAACACCAAGGTGTGTCCTTGCGTGTGCACGTGTTGGATAAAGGCAAATCAGTGACATGGTGTTTTGAATTTTGAATGAAGGCATTGAATACTTAATATTGAAATTCAAACACCACTGAATTTGTTGGTTTTGTATTCACCTCTTTATTATAGTTTAAACATAATGCTACTGATATGCTGCCATCGAAGGGTGATGAGTTCAGCTCATGTTGACTCAAATCTTTATAACCCCCCCACACGCACGCACACACACACACACGCACAGCTCTAAGTACCCTGACCTCTCCACAGATCTACACCTACGAGATGAAGATCATCAAAGTAGTGGCAGGTGACGCTGGTGGTTACAGGTGCGAGGTGACTTCCAAAGACAAATGTGACAGCAGCACATTTGAGATCACTGTGGAGGGTGAGTTGGAGAAGAACCGTATATGCTGTTAAGTCCCCATTGAGAGAACACTCAGACGACCTGCCTCTGTGTGTGTGTGTGTGTGTGTGTGTGTGTGTGTGTGTGTGTGTGTGTGTGTGTGTGTGTGTGTGGGTGTGTGTATTCAACACATTTCTTGTATCTTCTGTTTCAGCTACTGCAAAAGAGGAGGAGGCAGACATTCTGTCGGCTTTCAAAAGATCGTAAGTGTGCGAGGGGCTCATGTGTCAGCTAGTTAAGACCTCTGAAGTGTGTGTCTCGTGTGTGTGCGTGGTGTGGATGTGTGTGTTTGCATGCTTTAACCCATTTACATGTGCAAAAGGGTGTGTTTGTGCGTTTCTGTAAGAAATGTGTACCCTTGTGTTTTTACGGGTAACTGTTACGTGCACGCTCGCCCAGTGTGATGACGTCATCTTCTAAGTGCACGTGGCTCACTGTGTCTTTCAACATGCCCAAGAAGGAGGGCTGAGTTTGAGTTTTGGTGGCCCAGGGGCACACTTCATCTGCTTGATCTAGGGATCTAGGGATAACTCTGACACTGTTCATTCCTTCATCCATTCCTTCATTCGTTCCTTCATTAATTCCTTCCTTCCTTCCTTCATTCATTCATTCTCAGAGATGCAGGAGAGGATGATGGAGAACTGGACTTCAGCGCCTTGCTAAAAGCCACCAAAAGGTGAGATTGCTTTGCTTTTGCTTGCAGAACAAGTATAGACCGCAGTCAGATTGTAGAAGTTATGGCCTTCTTATGATGTGGAGTTTACGGTTTTCAGAAACGTTTTCCACAAGACGGATATCAAACCATGTTAATGCCACTACATAACACTGAGCTGCCTGCTGTTATAAATTCCTAACTTTCTTTTGGAATTCCATCTCTTCGTTCCTTGTACACCCTCTCTTCATCACCAATAGGAAGAAGAAACCACAGCCAGTTGTAGAAGAGAAGGATGTGTGGGAAATTCTGAAGAGCGCTCATCCTAGCCAGTATGAGAAGATTGCCTTTGAATATGGCATTACAGACCTGAGGGGCATGCTGAAACGCTTAAAGAAGATGAAGACAGTGGAACCCAAGCATAGTGATGGTAAGACAGGGGAGGGGAGCGGGGGGGAAGAAGGGGATGGGGGGAAGAAGGGGAGGGGAGGGAAGGAGGGGAGCGGGGGGAAGAAGGGGGAGGGTGCGAGAAAGGTGGAGGTTGAGGGAAGCAGGGAGAAGAAGGGGAGGGGAGTGGGGGGAGGGCGGGAGACGGGGAGGGGGAAGGGGAGGGGAGTATGGGGGAGAAGGGGAGGGGAGTATGGGGGAGAAGGGAGGGGAGTAGGGGGGAGAAGGGGAGCGAAAGGGAGGAGTGAGAACGGGACAGGAGGAGAAATTAAGTTGGTTTGACATTTTTCCTGGTGTTGCAGAGCTAAATATAATCTTACTCCGTCGCATCCTCAGCTTTCCTGAAGAAACTGGAATCCGCCTATTCTTGTGAGAAAGGAAAGAAGATTGTTCTGTCGGTAGAAGTGGTCGACCCCAACGCCCAGGTCAAATGGTTGAAAAACGGCCAGGAGATTAAACCCTCTGCCAAGTATGCACTCAAACGCTCTCATCAAACCTCAGTTCAAGGCAAACAAACTTGTGTTCATTAGCAGAATGTTTTTGAAGCTACCTTTTACTCCTATGCCTATTTCTGGGTCCCACAGCACCGGTTCCTAAAGTCTTATATGTATCACCTATCTGCACCACAGCAAGATGGAATAGATTGATTGGCTAATGACCCCTATCTAATTCACTGCGGACTATTTGGTGACAGAGGCAAGGAGATTCCTATGGCGCTGGAAAATAGCACTCTAAAATTATCTGTACCACAACACCGTATATTCAAATGGTGCTGCCATCAACACATTTTATTTATAGGGAGTCATGATAAGGCCCGCTGGGAGAACAACATGGTGGTAAGGAGGAGTTTGGTCTGACTATGCAATATTCCATGGCTGAAGGCTGATATCAGTTACCTGTTATATTTACAGTCATTTAACAGGCGCTCTTATCCAGAGCAACTTACAGGAAGTACAGGGTCATTTCCCCCTAAGGCAAGAAGGGTGAACTGGCAAAATATCATTTTTTACCCGGCTGGGAATCGACCTTGTTTGCCTGCACACAGTAGCTGCTTCGTGAATCTTGTTCATCTCCAGCACTATCTTCAGCACTGCTAGGATGAACGAAATTAGATATTGTCGCACAGACGTCAACTATCTATACCCCATAAAGAGCGTTATTGAGACTGTCACAATATAGGCCCTCTCCGTAATGCTGAGCTAATGTGTCTGTCTGTCTCCGGGTAACAGGTATATCATAGAGAGCGTGGGTAACGTGAGGACACTCACCATCAACAAATCTACCCTGGCTGATGATGCGGCCTACGAGTGTGTGGTCGAGAACGAGAAATGTTTCACAGAAGTGTTTGTCAAGGGTAGGGGAAGCCATTCTCATTCTTTCACGTCCCTGTTATGAAGAACTGCTAATGCATTTCTACTCATTAAGAACTGTGCAATGTGTTTGGAGTGTATTTTACCTAGCTCCACATAGCAATGTCAGATATTCAATTTAACAGACACTTTTGTCAAAGTTGTAGGCGATTAGAATCTGCAATATCTTGAGTTACTGTCAAATACTGAACACACTGAACTCTACCTACATTGTACTTACATCACCGTTATATCAATCAGAAACACAAACAAACTGACAATATTGCATAGAACACTTGGTTTAAACCACTAGTTCTTAACCTGGGTTCGATCGAACCCCAGGGGTTCCTTGAGTCAGTCTCAGGGGTTCGGCGGAGGTCAGACACACACCTGACTCATATGATTGTCTGAATTTGAAAAAAAATCATGTTTTAGTTTTCCAATTAAGAAGGGTTCGGTGAATGCGCATATGAAACTGGTGGGGTTCAGTACCTCTAACAACGGTTAAGAACCACAGATTTAAAGGTACACACCGTCATGATCGCTGAGTAACAAGAGATGAAACATGAAGCTCGTGATCTTAAGGCAAGCGCTGTTGTCTTCAACAGAACCCCCAGTAACAATCACCAAGTTGATGGATGACTACCACGTCGTCGTGGGTGAGAGGGTGGAGTTTGAGATCGAGGTGTCTGAAGAAGGCGCCCATGTTATGTGGTAAGAACACCAGACGGACTGCATGGCAGGAAGTCAACAGTGATATAGTTTAGTCATGGCATTTGCAATTTCATGTTTGCGAAAGGAATTTTTGTCCACACGGGTCAGAATGTCCGGTTCATCTTGAGGGGTTGAAAATGTGTACGCAAAACTGGCATTAGTTCAGTTTTTTTCCTCAGGGCTTTTGAAGATCAAGAACTCTCCAGGGATTCGCATAAGTTCCGCTTTAAGAAGGATGGCAAGAAGCACTGGCTAATCATCCAGGAGGCCACTCTGGATGACATCGGAATGTACCACGCCTGGACAAACGGGGGGCACACCAAAGGAGAGCTGGAAGTGGAAGGTACCATATTTAGTCAGGATTGAACCATTGGAGGTAAGCATTGAAATAACTCCCCGTGGAGGCTACATTTCTTCCTCTCTCACATGTCCGTTTACGCTTACGTCCTCCAGAGAAGGAGCTGGAGGTGCTTCAGAGCATCGCTGACCTGACCGTGAGGGCGGCGGATCAAGCCATGTTCAAGTGTGAGGTGTCGGATGAGAAGGTGACCGGGAAGTGGTTTAAGGATGGTGTGGAGGTTCTACCGAGCGACCGCATCAAGATGACTCACATTGGCAGGTGAGAGACGGGTGGGGGTGGAGGCTGACAGAGGTGCTGATACGTGCAGAAGAGGTTCTGTAGCACTGATGTAGTAAGAGCTCCCAGGAGGGTCAGTCAATATTCATCTTTTCTTTTTCAATGCATTTATTTTCATTTGATCTGTTAATAGATTAATAACACTACCGTACATAAATTGTACATTCGTACAAATGTCAGTCATGACTCTCTGTGCTCCCGCTCATAAACCAGCCTGAAACCACAATAGAGGTATATTGGAAGAATCTCAGGAACCTGTTGAAGTGTTTCCTGTTTCCTGTTTCCTGCTAGCTGTACTGGACTACATGTTGATGTGTTTCAGGATGCATCGACTGACCATCGATGAGGTGAAGCCAGAGGATGCGGGAGATTACACGTTCATCCCAGACGGCTACGCCCTCTCTCTCTCAGCCAAACTCAACTTCTTGGGTGAGAGAAACTAAGATGAAACAAGAGTCTTGACCAAAACCTTTTTACCTCCCAGAAGGGAGCTAGTCAAGAGAAAATGCACTGTGCTTTGAACAATAACATTTTCTAAATCAACTTCTGTCAAATCGACACTCAATGTTCTCTTTTTCCCGGACAGAAATCAAGATCGACTACGTCCCTCGCCAAGGTCGGTTAAAACATCAGCCCTGTGTATTGTAACATCACAACAGCACAGCTGATTTATTCCTGATATATGCATTGATTTTGTGTGTGTCTGTGTGTGTCTTTGTGTGTCTGTGTGTGTCTGTGTCTGTGTGTCTCTGTGTGTGTGTGTGTCATGCAGACCCTCCCAAGATCCATCTGGACACCACTGGAAACATGGTGTCCCAGAACACCATCATCGTGGTGGCTGGAAACAAGCTCCGTCTGGATGTGGAGATCAGTGGCGAGCCAGCGCCCACCGTGGTCTGGATGAAGGGAGACAAGGTGAGGACAGGAACTGTAACCGGAGTCTGTAACCGCGGACCCCTTACGTGGGCACACAGGGAAAATGTGGAAACGAACACCGTCAAATCGGCATCCATCTGTGCCATGTGCTGAGAAGAAAATATACGATGCGCCCTCCACGAGGGTCTCGTCGGAATGTTTTGATTCAGAAGTTTGGACTTCCTGTCTCTCAGCCAATCACGGACGTTGAAGGGCGTATGAGGGTCGAGGCCAGGAAGGACCTGAGCTGCTTCGTCATAGAGGGGGCGGAAAGGGGCGATGAAGGCAACTACAGCATCACCGTCACCAACCCTGCAGGAGAGGACAAAGCCAACCTGTTGGTCAAGATTGTCGGTAAGTCTGTCCGCATCGATCAATGAATCGTGACGGACGCCACGGAAAACGAAACAGGGCGTAAATCCTTAGCCACCTGAGCTTTGACTGACGGCTAAAACCACTTCCTGTTGCAGATGTGCCGGATGAACCAGAGAATGTCAAGTGTACCTCGGTGGGAGAAGACTGTGCCACCATTGTCTGGGATCCGCCCAAGTTTGACGGCGGTGCGCCAATCAAAGGTACACGGCCAATAGGAGATCTTTCTTTTCCCTTCCCCCATCAGCATGAACACTCCTTGACCTTCTTCAATAGCGATGGCATCGTTTTAAAAAAAAACCCACGCCTTTCTCTTGATCACTTCTCCTTTCTCTTGATCACTTCTCCTTTCTCTTGATCACTTCTCCTTTCTCTCGATCACTTCTCCTTTCTCTTGATCACTTCTCCCATCCCCTCCGTCTCTCTCGTTCTGCCTCCCTCAGGTTACCTGATGGAGAGGAAGAAGAAGGGCTCGTCCAGGTGGACCAAGCTCAACTTCGACGTGTACGAGTCGACCACCTACGAGGCTAAGAGGATGATCGAGGGTGTGCTCTACGAGATGAGGGTGTTCGCCGTCAACGGCATCGGGCTTTCCCCCCCCAGCCTCAACTCCAAACCCTTCATGCCCATCGGTGTGTGGCGGGGAAAAAAGCATTCACTTTCATCCCTAACCCACGGCTATGTTTCACGAAGCACAGTCGTTTTTCCAGTTTTTACACCGCTTTCGTGTTGTTCAAACGGCTCCTCCCAATGGTCACATCTGCTCACCAAACTTCTCTCGTCTTCCCAGCCCCGACCAGCGAACCCATACGCCTCATGGTGCACGATGTCACCGACAGCACATGCACCCTCAAGTGGCTGGCCCCGGAGAAAATCGGCGCAGGAGGCCTGGACGGCTACATAATCGAGTACTGCAAAGAGGGAGGTGAGAAGGGATGACTACACAGAGCACTGTCAAACATGGAGGAAAGTTACAATCACCCAGATTTCAAAAGAATTAGGGTCTGGTTTGATTCGAGATTGTGTGTTCGGTATTGCACGATTCAATCAAAAACATACACTACATGTTTGTAAGACGATTCCATAAAAAAGCCTGAGGGACAAACCGAAGCATATGTGTCGGAGCGCATTTATCCACAGGACGTCTTGTCATCGTTGGCTGCAGGTACTGAGTGGGTGCAGGCCAACAAGGAGCTTTGCGAGAGACAGGGATACGTGGTGCGTGACCTTCCAACTGGGGAGAAGATCAACTTTAGAGTTGTGGCCAAGAACATAGCAGGAATCAGCCCGCCTGCATTGCTTGGACAGCCTGTCACCATCCGCGAGATCATGGGTAAGTGTGTGTGTGTGTGTGCGTCTGTGTGCGTCTACACAGCCATCTCCCGAAGGCATCCAACAGACCTGACCTAGTTTAAACTTAGCCTACATGTAAAAATACGATCTGCAGAAATTAATACATTTAGACATTGTAAATATAGTATATGACTAGTCTGTCCAGTGATAGAAATGATTCAACTTTTCAGAGAGGCAGGGATTTTGTTCCTCTCTAAACCGCTGTTCTCCTTCCTCCAGAGTTGCCCAAGATCCGTCTCCCACGAGAACTGAGACAGAAGTACATCAGGAAAGTCGGAGAAAAGATCAATCTGACCATCCCCTTCCAGGTCGGCAGTTTGAACAAACTCACTGACCGTTAGTTGGACTGAAGCTCTAATCGCTCACTGCAACACTATGTCAATATTTTGGGCTTGGCACAGTAATCATAAGATCAACAGGAATAGCTACATGCAGCATTACCTCTGTAAAAAAAGACATGTATCAGTCCAAACCATGACAAAAACACGACTGTGAGTTTCAGCCTGTGATCTAAACATTGGTTCTTGTGTCTTGACAGGGTAAGCCACGCCCAGTTGCGACATGGTTGAAAGATGGGGAACCAGTTGACCTGAAGAAAGTGGGTGTCCTGAACTCATTCGTGGATAGCATCCTCTTCATCCGCTCAGCAGAGAGAGAGCACTCCGGAAAATATGAGCTGATCCTACAGATCGAGAACATGGAGGACAGGGCCTCTCTGGAAATTCAGATCGTGGGTAAGGATCCACCAGGAGATCCCTTTGTCTAGTTTGGGACGGTGCTTTCATCGAAACCTGCCCGCCAACAGCTGTGCGCTTCTTCCCACACAGACAAGCCAGGGCCTCCTGTTGGTGTGAATGTGGCTGAGGTTTGGGGCTTCAACGCAGCACTGGAATGGAAGCCACCCAAAGACGATGGCAACTGTGACATCACAGGCTACACCATCCAGAAGGCAGACAAGAAAACCATGGTATGAGATGGTACAGTACGCAGAGGGGCAAGACAACTTCATTACCCAGGATGCGTAGCTTGTTTTACATACAGTACAAGATTGAAAAATCAGTATGAGAAAGAAATTGTAGTCCCGCAGAAAAACGCGGTGATCTGATTCTAATATTGTCTTCGTTTCCTCTGTGGTTCAGTTCTGTCTGATTCTAATGTTGAACATTGTGTCTGGTTTTTTACATTTTCCAGTACATTTCTCCATTTAAAGTAATCAAAGCATCCTATGTGTGTGATGATGTCATGCAGAAACATAATACGTTGCACATTTAACATTTGGGATCATCTCGCCTGTGGGCCAATCTACATCTCTCTGCATGTCAGCTCCCTGTGCCCCAAGGCTATTCACATCAGCCTGCTCTTACCAGCATCTGATTCCACTTTCCTTCCTTTCTCTTTGCATCTGCCTCATTCCCACATTATCTCTCTCTCTTTCTCCCACTTTCTCTTATGTACTCTCTCTCACACTCTCTCCCTGTCTCTCATTCGCTCTTTCTCACACTCTCTATCACTCGCTCTTTCTCACTCTCCCTCACACTTTCTCTCCCTTTCTCTCTCTCACTTGCTCGTTCTCACGCTCCCACACACTCTCCCTCTCTCTCTCTCTCTCACTGGCTCTCTCTCACTCTCCCTCACACTCGCTCCCTATCTCTCACACTCTCTCCCTTTCTCTCTCACTCGCTCATTCTCACTCTCCCTTACACTCTGTCTCCCTCTCTCTAACTCTTTCTCTCACTCCTTCACACTCTCTCCTCCTTCCACTCTCTCACACACTCTCTCTCTCTGTCGTCTCTACGCTTTCTGCATCTATCCCTGTTACATATTTTGGTCTTCTCCAGGAGTGGTTCACTGTCTATGAACACAACAGAAGACCAAACTGCACAGCCTCAGACCTGGTGATGGGCAATGAGTACACCTTCCGTGTGTACAGCGAGAATCTCTGTGGTCTGAGCGAAGAGCCCTGTTTCAGCAAGAACACAGCCGTCATACCCAAGACAGGTGTGTGCGACTGTGTGTGTGTTGGCACAAGCCCCACCGATGATTCACACGAATGTGACGGTTTTAAACACCGTACATGCGTGTCTGTACTCTATGATTATGCATGTGTTTAAGTGCGGTGAACAAATCTAGGCCAAGCCATGAATATACCAGAAGAATTTGTTTGTAGTCCTTAATCTCATGCTGCAGTTCAGATTTCCTCATTATACATTGATAACCAATCAGTGACGAGTGGGATGTTATATGTAAGTGTGCTTTTTCCTTTGATCAGGACTGGACTACAACCCACCTCCTTTCAAGGAGAAGGACATGAGTGCCTGCCCAAAGTTCACACAGCCCCTGCAGGACAGATCTGTCGTGGCAGGCTATAGCACTGCCATCAGCTGTGCAGTACGAGGATTCCCTAAGGTACAGGAAGTACTTCAAAGCTCTGGAAGGAAATCTAGCCTTCCTATTCGTCGATATCGCATATAAGAGAACCTTGCATTCCACAACCACCTTGAGATCTGATTTGAAGAGACCCGCTCACAGAATGTTACTATGAAATGCCTTACACAGCCATGTTTCTGGTGTGGTCACTTTCAGCCGAAAATCGTGTGGATGAAGAACAGGATGATCCTGGGAGACGACCCTAAGTTCCTGATGCAGAATAACCAGGGGGTGCTGACCCTGAACATCCGTAAGCCAAGCCTGTTCGACGGGGGGAAGTACTCCTGCAAGGCGGTCAACGACCTTGGAGAGGATGAGGTGGAGTGTAAGCTGGAGATACGAGGTATGGAAAATAGGGGGGAGAAGAGAGAGTGAGAGAGAGAGGAATACACAGTAGGGAGTATGTTTAGGTGGGTGTGTATGTGTGTGAGAGAGAGACGGAGAGAGTCTGTAAGACAGACAGAGGTGTGTGTGTGTGTGAGAGAGAGAGAGAGAAAGAGAGAGAGAGAGAGAGAGAGAGAAAGCGAGAGAAAGAGAGAGAGAGAGAGAGAGAGAGAGAGAGAGCGAGAGAGAGGGAACGGCCTGTGATTTGATGTATTGAAAAAGACACACTTAAATGATTGATTTATTAAATGAAATGAAACACTTAGGGATATTAAATACAATAGATACCCATCTAAGCTCCAAGGTCAGTGTGTAGTATTCACTGGTAAAAAGACAAGTCAGTTGATTTGGTTATAAAATAAGATGATGAAAGAACGAGTACTTAGACAGAGAGAATTCTAGAATACAGAGCTTCAGCTGGGTTTCATTCCATGTTTAACTTGCTCTTCTTTATTTGCCTTCCTAGCTGCCGCAGTTGAAAAGACGGAGAAAGACTGAGAAGAATAAACATATTGAAATGACATGAACCAAATCACAATGACGGTAGCTCTGGACAAAAATACGTATTTGTCTTCATCAATAAAATATACTTGAAGTGTTAATGCATTCGGTTTTATCACAATAATATCAAACTCTATAAAAAGGCTAACTATAAAACGTTAAATAGAAAATGAAACTGAAAAGCAGAGCAAATTCGATAATCCCAAAAACACAGAGATGTTATAAGATACAATTAGATGAGATATAAGGAATATGATGCAGGGCTTCGTCAGCACATCCCGTGTCCTACTGAATCTCCACAGTCACGCCTTGACCATGGAGGAGCACGTCCTACACCTTTCTAGAGTAACGGTGTCGTCTCTTGCAGATCAATAGCCCTGCACTGATCAACAGCGCCACAGCCAGGACTCCCACTGCAACTGCAAGTACTGCGATGATCCCTAAGGAGAGAGAGAGAAGGGGGGCAGGGAGAGAGGGTGAGAGAGGGAGGTAGAGGGAGGGAGGGTTAGAAGGAAAGAAGGAGGGTGAGAGAGGGAGGGAGGGTGAGAGGAACAGAGAGTGAGGGAGAGAGAGGGAGGGTGAGAGGAGGAGGGAGAGAGGGAGGGAGGGTGAGAGGAAGAAGGATGGAGGGAGAGAGAGAGAGAAAGAGAGAGAGAGAGAAGTGAGAGTGTGGTAATGAGGAAGATGAAGATAAGCACATTGGACACAACTGTCCAGCCTGTTATCCATCGTCAATTGATCATGCTCATGAAGCTTTCATAACATGCATATGCAATACTTGCACGTCTCTTTGGACAAAAGCATCTGCTAAAACAGCACAATTAAGAGAACTTGAGCATGAAGATATTGTATGTTCGACTTACTAAGATGGACAGTTACTTTATACAAGCTCATCCACTCCCACAACAGGAAATACACAGCAAAGTTCTCCTACCTGTTTTTGACCACGATTCCACAAGACCACACTCAGCCTCCCAGTCATCTGTCATGACGTCCTTAAGCGCCCCAGTGAACATGGTCAAAGGGCAGGGGTTCATCTGGCAACCAGGCACGGGGGTCGGGTACGGGTCAGTGGATGAGTCATTGCGGTAATATAATTCAAGGGAGTATGATCTGGAATGTAACAAGATCGGTCTGATCACGTTCAGAATCAGTCCACAGGCGTTCAATCCATTTAGCCCGAATAATATCTTGCGAAACTTACTACTAGTTACATAAACTGCACATATTGCAAGGATTTAATTGTGACTTAAAGAAAGTCGTTTTTATATTAATTGACAAAACTGCTGTAATGGTTAGAGGTGTGGGAACTACAGGTAGAACTACGTTACCCATCATTCTCCTGATAGAACTCAAAGAGTTGACAGGCAGCGTAGGGAGGAAACAGGCCGTTGTAGATGTTCAGTGCAGCCTGCAGGGTGATGAGGGTGGAGTCGTGCTAGAGACACAAGATAAACAAGGGGGGCATTATTAACGTTTAACATTTGTCAATTCACAGACAAGAAGAAACTAAGGGGGGGGTAACAATGAACGAAAATACAATTATTTTGTATAAATTTGGATAAATCAATATGGATCAAATCTCGAACATGCACAGGTTTCTATATGCTTATGTCTATGATACAGGGCAGGGAACGTTCTGTTCCTCGCTCAAAATGCTCCTTCTCAACTTTGAAAAACGAAAAAACAAGGTGCAGTGGTCTCTGAATGTGGTACAACAGATATATTCGTCTTACTGCAGAATACATGATGAATTTGAGGCTGCTCTTTTCCTCCATTGCTTTATGGAAATTTCTTAGGATGGCATTTATTAAGACCCCTGTTAAACAAAGTGCAACAAAACAAATAAATAATACAACATGACGAATAACAGGAAGAACAAGCCCAAACCAGTTAACAGCGCACACAATACCCAGCATTCATGCAACATCAGCATAGTCTGAGCCAGTCGTCACAAGCTAATATTAACATCATCGCAACATGATTTCTAAACAACCAAACGAAGGTGCGGATTTGTCGGAATAGACCTCTGACCTCCTGAAAGCCTTGCCTTCTCCTTTCTCTTGTGATGGAGCATGCTGTATGTGACTTCAAAGGATGTCATTTCCTTCAGGGTGTCCATCACTTCCTGTGTGGCCCAGCCAGGAAGAGTCAAATTGTGGATCTTCTGTAAAGAACAATATCATATTCAATAATACTGATCATTTCTTCAAATCGAGCCTATTGAATGATGCAATCACGTGACATAGTGTGCCCATGGATCGGGTGACTGCGTCTCGTTGTTTCTGCATGTCATTAGTACCTCTATTTATAGCCCCTCTTCTGAAAATAACAGATGCTCGTTTTGTATGGGTGTATTGGTTTACTAAATCTGGCCCCTCGTTCACCTTCGTACGACATAGCTTAATTAGCATTTCAATATGTTCTGTTGTGGTGTAAACAGGGTGTTGATGTACACGCGCGTGTGTGCGTGTATGTGTGAGTGTGTGTACCATATGTGTGTGGGTCGCTGGGTGTCTATGTGGGTGTGTGTAGGGGTGTGCGTATGGTTAGCAAACCTGGCATTTAAGAGCATCGAAGACTCTCCAGACTTTTCTGCCTTCCAATTTGGACACAGGATAGCCAGTGTAGTTTGCAAGTTTCTGGACGAAGTTCTGAGGGTTAGAATAGGTTGAGATTTTTGGACAGCTGGCCTTAGATTGGAAACTTTTGTCTTTTTTTTTCGAAAGGTTGAAAAAAATTTTTAAGGAAGGTGGGGAATAAAACGTTTCAAAACGTTTAAATATATTTTCGAAAAAACGTTTAGAATTTATATTTTCAGAACCTTTTTTTTCCCGCAACTTAACCTGATCGCTGTAGTCAGAATATGTGACTTCCATGTTACTATGTATTGCTAATGACCTGACTCACCAACCAAACTATCAAAGGTGACTCATCTGTCCAGATCTATATTTAAACAAAAGACATTCATCGATCTAGTCAACAACAGGACCTGGGCACAGGATGCCACACATTTTGATAGCTGTCGTCAGGCTGGGGGGGAAATGAGCAAAAAAAAAGTTTGTAAAGGTTGAATTTTAAAAAGAAAGAAAGTCGATAACAAAAAAGTATCGAAACTTTGTTCCCATCTTGATATGATAGCTGTCGTCAGAATATATGACATCCCTGTTATATGGCTGAAAATGTTCAACACACCAACCAAACTCTGGGTCTTTCTGCTCTGAAGCAGGCGCTGGCTAAGGAATACATAGTGAGAGGCACCATTTTGCTTGCTGCATTCTGCATGTTATATCAAAAGCTTCCACCAGGGGGCGAATGAACTCGGGAAAGGGGTGGTCCAACAATTCCAGTAGGCTCTATAATACGAAGCACGATGGGACTCCGTTTAATTAAAATCTTTTCATTGTAATTCTGGATCTAATTCAATCCTGACATTAATTAACAGCTATGAGAATGTGAGAGAAATTGCACAGAGCGGCTTTTTAGAGACGACAAAGCAACTGTGATACAGAACATCACAAACGGGCACATGAAGTCTTAGAAATAGCTAACAAGGACTCAAAAAGACCCAAGATCCGACTGCATTAACCACACTTCACTTGTTGATTAGGTAACAATTGAAAACAACAAGAGAAGCAAATGCAAGGATGGGGATTCAGGAAATTGAGCCAACAAAACAATTGACTGTGACACAAATTCATGTAACAGAGGAAAAATGCAGTAACATGATGGTGGGGAAAATTAGTTTCCTGTTTGTGCAGGCAACTCAGGTGTTGTGCTTTGACTATGAGATCATTTCACACAAATGACCGGTCATGCATACTAGTTTGTTTATCGTGTTATCATGGGTTTAAAGTACTGTAGGTTAAATACTGGAGATTAAATTGTAACGTAATCTCTGAGGATTACCACTCGCGCGTACCTCATAGGTCTTGAGGAACGTCTGGTAGGGTTTGCTGTCTGAGGCATCAGCCATCAGGTCTCGGAATTTGGGACAGTGTTTGCTTGGAGTTTTCAACAGCTGTTAAATAAAAACCAACACTTAACAGAGTATGTATTTCATTTAACTGTCAAACTCGCTAACGCTCTTGCTGAGGGAAATATTAGGATAGATATGATTTATTAATCCTTAGGTCTTGTTGCTGGTTCTCCCCACCTGCTCCCAGACATGTTCCTTTGCTGTAGAACATGCATTCAGACTTACAGTCTGAGCTGAAGTATGTTATGACAGCAGAGAGATAGTCCAGACTAAAACGCTGCACTGGTGTTAGCTATATACTGATTCTGCATGCACAGGTGGGCGAAATCTTTTGTGTGTGTGCATCTGCCCACCTTGTCTTGGGCTCTGGGGATGGTGTGCACTGGAATGGGCCGCCATGGTAACTGGGGCATGATGGGAGGGGCGCGTGTGTTTGGGGGGAACATTCCAGCCAGGTTGGCCTGGGCACTCATCAGGGTACGATCGTAATCTGTGCTTCTCACGTACATCTGGCAGGAAGAGAAAGTAGAAATACATCGTTACAATTCTAGAATAATGCAGGGTTTTTTTTGCAAGATTCTTCCTTGTGTGTGAGTTCTGGTTGAGATTCTGTGTGAGATTCCAGGGTTAGCGAGATATGTTGAAACGTGTTCACCTTTTTCAAAGGTTCTTGGAAAAGTCAGTTTAGGGCCAGTCTCTGGATAACACCCACTGTGTCTTGTCCCTCGACCAAAGTCAAAGTCGTGTGGCTGTGCGTGCAGCCTTTTCAAAAATATAAGAAGGCACTGTGCTTCAATCTTATCAGACAGTTGACTCTCCTTCGTCTTGTTTTTTTGTTTGTTCGTAAAGTCGCGTTTTCACACTATTAAGTCAACCTTGACAACACGGGAGGGTGTCTGCGATGTTGACAGTTTGGAAGAGGTGACAAGCGAGAGGATGTTACAGACCGTGCCCGCCGAGACTCCTGCAGAACACGGATCATTAGAAACTGGGAATGACGAAAGTTGTTATTTCACGCGTATGCATATACTAATAGTAGCGGGCGATGGGGGAGTGAGGGGAGAGGAGGGAGCAAGGGGCACAAGAGGAGAGGACTCAGACGAAGAGAAGAAGAGAAGGAGACTGCGAAGAGGACAAGAGCAATAAGGGTAAAAAAGGGGGAAGGAGCCATGGGGGGAGAAACAGATAGAAAGAGACAGGAAGGGAAAAAGGAAATCCGATGTTGGTAGAAACAGGATGAAGTGGATAGCCTTGGGGCACATGGAGCTAACTTGCACAGAGATGTAGATTAGCCCAGAGGCGAGATGATCCCACATGTTACATCATATTACGTTTCTCTGTGACATCAACCTGAGTCATCCGCCTTAACCTACACCATTTCAGACGTTTACCCGCACAAAATGTTGACATTAAAACACACTCACATGCCTGCACACATACACGCTGAAATATTCTATATTTAGTCATTGAATGTTTTTTTCCAGAGGGCTTGGTTGCCTAAAGCTGCTCTCTCTACGTAAATAGCTAATTTAGAGCTCACCTCTTTGCTGTTGTAGTCCTGGCTGAGGAAGTCCCCATAGCGCTTCTTCAGAAACCGGCCCAGATCAAACTGTTGCCTCATCCCAAGCTGAAGGGGAAATGGGTAACACAATCTGTGTCTAAATAAATGACCGACATGATTTCGTGGTTCTATTCATTGATTAATAACTTATGCATTTTCTTGTACAAATCCTCTTCCAGATAAATCCCTCTCACATTCAAACTGACACCGTGTGTTAAACAAATCAATAACTTATGATACATGAGATAGCTATTACGTTCCATGTTAGTGTGTCAGGGTTCTTCTTCACCAGTAGGGGGCAGTACCTCCGTCAGCTGTCCAAAGCCCTGGGCCCAGACTTCCTCTCCGTGAGGGTCCCTGGGATACGTTTCAATGGGTGATCGATCGCCGTGGCGGAAAACCTTATACAAGTCACAAAGGTTGCATTACGTCATGAGTGCCGAAGCCAGTTCAGGCATGAAGTTGACTGTGTTTTTTTAACACGTTGATGATGTCTAAAAGAAAATATCTCACATTCCTTGAAGAATCACCCTCCCCCTACACTGTATATAGGTATTGCTTACAGCATTCAGCTATCAGAGCGTATAACTACACAAGCGAATCAGTATGACCTTCAAATCAAAGGATCGTCGTTTGACTCTGCAAACTTACGGCCACAACAAATTTCTGGGTGCGACATTCGGTACCGACGACGCCAGTGAGAAGAAGCAGAAAAACATTCTGGAACCTCCACATCCTCTTGTTTTCTCTTTCACTCTCCTGACAAAGGAAGGAAGAGAATACATTTACATGTATTACAGGTGCTTCTCTCCCAAGCATAGTGCAGTGGGGATTTGTTTCAACATGGTAACTGATCATTAACCTCCACATAACAGGCCATCTCTGCCTTTCAGTAAACTGTCTCACGCATAGAACTGCCCTCAGAAAAGGACTTACAAAAACAAGACTGTAAATCGTTTCAATGAGGACAAATACACCTGCAAATTAATGTTGATCCGATCCGAAAGAGGAACATTAGGTGTGACCTACAACAGGTACCGCATATTACCTTACCTTAACACTCCACAGATGTATCCAGTGCAGCGGATTTGTGGGATGAATCTAGAAATGGAAAAAGAACTTGCAGTGAAACTCAAAAAGCTGATTTGACATTTAGTGCATGTTCCACTACAGAAGCCAATGCGTTCTACCTCACCTTCCTGACCTTCACTCTCTCTGTATATATTTTCTTAGTCCCCATCTAGGTCTCCTCTATGGCAGTCTTAAACCCCAGACAGTCTCCTCCTCCTCCTCTTCCTCCTCCTCTTCCTTCTCCTCCTCCTCATCTTCTCTCTCCTCCTCCTCCTTCTCCTCCTCCCCTTCTCTCTCCTTCTTCGCCTCCTCCTCTTCTCTCTCCTCCTCCTCCTCTTCCTCCTCCTCACAGGAACCTCTCAGGAGATCTCTTTAGTCTCGTTTAGATCTCTAGTTGTGTCTATGTCCACCTCTCCTGAGAGCAAGGTGGCAGAACAAGCTCAGTTCAGCAAGCATGCTACAGCTGCTGATTCCATTCACCTGCGGGCCTGTTTTTTTGTCTGAGCACTCATACACATGAGCACACGTGCGTACACAGTGATGGGGACACAAACACAGACAAACACAAAGAGACAAACACATTCACGCAAGCAGGCGTTAGACATCCTGGGCACGAATTATTCCGCGCAGACACACACAGACACGCACACGGACACACACATACACAGACACACACGCAAACACACACACAGACACCCAGGCAAAGCCAAGGGCCGCAAACACTCATTATAACATGCGATGTCATCCACCATGGGTTTTTCCCTAAACCCCTGAGCCAGTGGCGTTTGCCTTGACTTAGCTCACACATAGTTATCTGTTAGCATCAAAGTAGCCTTGTGGCCTACACTGGTTATGGGTCCTGGTAGGAGGTGCGTTACTGTTTCCTTCACGTCTAATCATAATTCCATCTCACTGATACAAGTGAGCAGACTTATCTTAGAGACCCATCATCTCATTAGTGTTTGTTAAGTTTGTGTCAGAGGATGAGGAGAACAGATTACAACGAGTTTGCGCGAAATAGCTGACAGGTTTTAAAATGCAGCTGTCATGGTTATCCCTTGGTTATCGCACGGTTATCCCCGCTCGGTGAGGTGGGAAAACTCGAAAGTGAAATGTACTCAAACACATGCACCCGTATGCAGACAGACACCACAACGGGTGCTGGACACAGATTAGGTTTAAAAGGGCATACCTTGAAGAGATGGATCAGTGAGTGCACCTGTGCTGATGCTCTGCAAAATAAACAGAAAACAAACAGGAACACATAGGAACACGCAGGAACACAGAAACACACAGGAGCACAGGAACACACAGAAACACACAGGAACACGCAGGAACACATAGGAACACACAGAAACACAGGAACACACCAGAACACACAGGAACACACAGGAACACATAGGAACACAGGAACACACAGGAACACATAGGAACACAGGAACACACAGGAACACAGGAACACACAGAAACACACAGGAACACACAGGAACACATAGGAACACACAGAAACACAGGAACACACCAGAACACGCAGGAACACACAGGAACACATAGGAACACAGGAACACACAGGAACACATAGGAACACAGGAACACACCAGAACACGCAGGGACACAGGAACACACAGGAACACAGGAACACACAGGAACACAGGAACACACAGGAACACACAGGAACACAGGACACACAGGAACACACACAGGTCAAACTAGGAAAGAGGGGGAGAAGGGTATTCCACCACATGATGGAAGATGGCACTGCAGAAGCACCACAATCACACACACACACACATGCAATCACACACACACACACACATGCAAACACACACACACATTAGAGGGCTTTTAGAGGGGGGTAAAATGGTTGCTTTCCTCGGCCACGCTGTTTTTGTCTTTGTTGCAGTAATTGCCTTGATTTCCCAGGCGTTGTCATGGCAACGCGGTGGTTGATGCATGTTGACAGGATCCGTTGCAGGGAGACTGAGAGGCTGAGAATGAGAGATAAGAGAAGGAGGATGGATAGGCTAGTCCAATCCTCCTGATGAATGAAGATTACCAGACAGTACCGGGCATTTCAGCTTCTCGAACCTGAGATGGGAACGCGTGAGACTGGAAACACAGGAGACAGTGAGAGAAGAGAGAGAGAGGGAGAGAGAGAGGGAGACAGAGGAAGAGAGAGAGAGGGAGAGAGAGAGAGACAGAGTAATAGAGAGAGGAAGAGAGAGAGGGAGTCAGAGAAAGACAGAGGACGAGAGAGAGGGAGAGAGGTACAGAGGAAGAGAGAGAGACAGAGCGAAAGAGAGAGAGAGGCAGAGGAAGAGACAGAGGGAGAGACAGAGGGAGACAGAGGAAGAGAGTGAGGGAGGTATAGACAGAGGGGGAGAGAGACACAGAGGGAGGGAGAGACAGAGAGAGAGATGGAGGTAGAGAGAGAGCGAGAGAGAGAGAAAGAGAGAGAGCTGGAAAAAAGGAGAGGAAAGCGCAAGCTATTTTAGGCCGGAGGTTGTCATGGAAACAGCAGCCTCACTACAAATGGAGACATCTAGAACGCATGGATCGGCAAACAAATGGCGTGTGCGCCGAGAACGGAGGCGCACAAACGCCAGCGCCGTGTTGCTCTGAGGCGGATCAGGCCTCTGTGATAACACTTCGTCTTTCACGGAGAATGAATATCAATGGGACAGCCTTTAGCGGGGACAAAGACTTAGAGTCAGGGGCTAAGTAACAGGCAATAGTGTCCATTCAGTCAGCCAGTCAGCCAGCCACTCCATCTCTGTCTTTTAATTAACAGTCTTTTAGTTTGCTTCCTTCCCCCACCAGTCTCTCTCTCTGTCTCTTCCTCTCTCACACTCTCCCCCTCTCTTTCGCTCCTCTCTCGCTCCCTTTCTCTCTCTCTCTCTCTCTCTCTCTCTGAAGGACGGAGGTATTCCCACATTTCTCGGTTGCTATAGCAACACTGCAGAGAGAAAAAAGAAAGAGGGGATGCAGGCGGGGAGAAGGAGGAGGAGGAAGAGGAGGAGGACGAGGAGGAGTACAGAGAGAGAGGGAGGGGGGGCGGGTGGTGGTGGGGGGTGGGAGCAGGCCTGAGACGAATTGATGCTTGTGAACAATGCTAACGCTAACATTAGCAATGTCGCCGCCCCCCCCCACACTCCCCCACCCACTCCCCCCCCACTCCCCCCTTCCAGAAGGAGCCCTGGGCCCAGCCTCACATGTCATCCTCATTTACATAATTGTCGATGGGAATCTACAGTGTTTGGCATGTATCATTTCATATTGATATCTCAAGCTGCTAGAGACCAACAGCTATAAGCTGTTACTCGTTCCGGTAATTTGTATCTTTTGACAATGGCTGGCTGATGTAACTGTGTCGAATTAATTTATCTTACAACCGTCATTCTGGGCCATAGGGACATGACATCAGACATGTATAAGGCTCTGGAACCATTCTGTCTTGCCTTGGGGAGGGGGGTGGGTGGAGGTCTGGGAGGGGTCATGGATGGAAAATGAAGACGGGGACCCAACCACATCTCCCACAGCTTCATCACAGCTGAGCGACGCAGGTCAAAAGGCCTGGCAATGGCAGGATGGATCTGGGCTGAGTCTAAAAACGAGGCCTACTGAAACACGCAGTTTAGACCTCTACCGTGTCCTGTAGGTATCGGCACTGCGTTCCAGCAGAGGGATGAAACGCTGTTAGAATACTGGATGAGCGCGACAAGGCATAATCCTCGTGTGGTGTCACGCTACCACTTTGACACACACGGTCAATGCGTGTGCGGTTAGCTCGAGCGCAGAACATGTGTAGGGAACATGATCGTTGCCTTCACAGCCATGTACCAGTGCCGTTGTGGAAGACTGTAAACATGTCCCCTTTATTTCTGGCTGTTTGTTGCCGAGTAACATGCAGAATGTATTGGAGAGCCACAACGTAACCGTTCTCCGTTAACGGTTTGCTGTATCCTGGAGGGACGTGCGTGCGTATCGGGAAAAAGATATTGAAATGTTCCAGATTTTTACGTGCTCGTACGTCCCTCAAGGATACCGCAGACTGTACATCATGGGTGGACGCTTGTGTTTGCGGATCTCGTATATGTTCTGCATGTCAACTGTCTCCCTGTCCTCTCTCCTCAATCAATAACTCATCTCTTGACGTCAATACTGTCATCCCCCCATGGGACAGAAATGTCCTTCTTTAGGACAAATGCAGTATGAGGCGCAGAAAGAGAATGAGACAGAGAAAGTAAACGAGCGAGAGATTGAGAGGGAGAGAGAAAGAAAGAGCTTGTTCGGCCTTCGTGGCTCATCATGTTGCGCATAATATATGAGACGCAGTTAGAATGCTACTTGTCTTTCTTCGCTCTTTTCCTCACGGCGCCTTTTCCAAACAAAACTCTGCTCATTCTCTCAAGCCTCTGATTCGGATGGGCAGCATCAACACACACAAAACATGCACACACAAAAAACCCACAAAAGGTTTGATTTATGGGACTAATCTTATAAGATTTCATTTGGACATGTGACATATGGAAGGTGCCACAGAGGTCATGCACAGATATGCAGAGTCCAGTGTGTTATATGACTCTCCAGTATACCTACTGTTTCAAGACTTCAGATAGGAGTTGATGCCGTCTCGTTGCCACAGTTCTGGAGGTGAGGATTTTCAGCCGTGTTCTTGGGTGCTTTTAATCATGCATGACAACTTTCTGTCTAGCTCCCTCTCCCCTGACACTATTAAAAAACAGCACAGCTAATAATACCCTCTTGTTGTATGTTCAAATTACATTGGGTCATCCAAGTACCTTGTTACATTACCCTCCAAACGTTTCTAGACGTATATAGAAATATATACATATACATACATGCATTAACTCCCCTTCGACTTCCATGTGGAAGACCATACATAATGTACAGTATGCCAAAGAGAACATCTTCAAAGGCCAAGGCCACCGGTTCATTCTTAAACCCCAAACTCTTTGAACAAGGGGATGGTGGGATATTTATGGGTTGGCTATGCTTGTAGAGGCTCTGTATTGGTAACGTCTAACATGGTTAGCATGCATTATGAATGAGATCATAACGCATCGCTGCATTCAGGAAGTGTAAGCTATTTTGGAGTGCGTTCAAGATGCAGCGCAAAGGGAAATACATTTCAGTAGTTGACCCGTCGCTTGAAATGAATGACTGGGGGGGGGGGGGGAGAGGACATCTTTACCTATCTGCAAAACGTGTGTCGTCTTTTTGTAGCGTAATCGCATCTTGTCTCCTCTTTACAATCAGAGATAGGTTTATTGCCGCTTGACCGGGGGCTGTTACTGTGACCTTTTTGGCTTTGCAGCCCGCACATGCATGACGCAAATGGGCCCCTCGAGTCTTGACTTCAGATCAAATGTACAATGCGGTGGATTACAAACAGACCGCAGAGTTAAAATGCAGAGTGTTTAAAACGTGTAACAGTAGGAACATTTGTCAACTGACAGATTTGATCACAAGGAGTCTGCACAAAAGCAAACAAATAAGACAATATCAACACCCATAACATCCTCATTTTCTCTCCCTCTCTCCTCCTCTCTCATCCACACACAAACCGTTCTCATCTATACAAACACTTCTACAAAGCTTCACAAATCGCTCATTCCCTTAAACCCGGCAAGTAGATTTCCGGTATTGTTTATAGAACAAACACAGACATGCGGTTCTCTGAGGTGACGTTTCAAGCTTGTGGTTGTGTCGAGAGCATCCTCTCAGGAGAAATACATCAGATGAGGAGGATGGAACCCTCAGGGGAGAGAACCCTGAGAGGAGGGCTGGATGGATATTTGGGTTAAGAGATGTGACTAAAAACGAACTGGCTTCCAGAACTCTGAGCATTCATTCTTTAGAACATTCACAGATTCCACATTTTCACAAAGCCCCCCCCCCCCCCCCCCCCCCCCCCCCCCAATAAAAAAGATAACTTTTCTGATTGCATAATGTACTTTCTATATCAGGGGCTGCGTTTGCCATTTGTCTCCGTCTACGAACGAATACAATGTACTGTCTAAGAAAAGATGTCATTTGCACCCTGTTTTGTAGTACGCTATAATGAGTTGTCATACTGATGGCTTATAAAGAATGCTTTTGTAAAAAAGCATAAGTGAAATCGCGTTTCATGTACAAATTAAGTCCCAGGTAGTATTATTTGGTACGTCCTACTTCTACTTAACTGTGGTTAATCAATTTAAGATACAGAAGCAAACAGAATTTGAACTAACTAGGCCACAGCACTCACGGATAACATGCAAAGGTACAACACCAGTGCCGTAATCTGATGTTTTATAACGGAAAGCACTCCCTCTGTGTAGGAAAAACTGCATTTTCAAGGTTGCAAGGCAGCTGAGGCACTGCCTACACAGGCTGACACCTCTGCTTCTCTGTGGAGTTCATGTACTGTCAGTCTCCCAGTAGACTCTGCAGTCTGTCTGTGGGCCAAGGGAGAGGGGGACTCCCTGGAGGAGCATGGCTGGGAGGTTATTGAATTTGAAGGGAAACTAAGAACCGCTAGAGGAAGGAGAGCTGGCTCAGTGAGCAGCTTAGCAACAGTGTGTAGGCAGACCACCGAAACAGACAGTTAAAGTGAGGGAAAAGAAGTCTTCAGAAAAGCAGTCCATGCTATTCGGCTTCATTAGGTACCGCACAATTAGACCCGGGAAAAAATATATCAATTGTAATACAGACGAAGAAATCTGATACGCGAGCGTTTATGCCTTCGCTGCAATTGCTGAGGCACTGCCGCTTGCCTCAAGATCACCTTGCACCGCCACATATGTCCGTGTTAAGATCACACGCTTTTCTAATCACATTTGCATTCCAGCATTTCACTTTCATGTTTAGTGCGGATGCGTGTTAAATTTGTTCTTTGGTGCTGCATACACAACCCTCAGCTCTCTTCACGCCCCTTTAAGAGTATTACCCTATGTGTTACCTAAATCTGTCTATTCTCTTGACTTAAAAGCAGCTACAGCAGGACTGAAAATTGTATATTTTTTTATCTGTGTGACCATGTGTGTTTCCAGTCTGCACTACCAAGGCACGAGCTTCTGAGAAATCGAGCTAAAATGGCATCACGAGAGTCGTAGCATTAACATTAACAGTAACATTTTGAGGATGTTGATTCAAACGCTTCAATTCTTATCTCAGCTCCAAGTCTTGCGCATTATCTAGGTAGTCAAATGTGCTTTGAAACTGTTTTTACATTAAGCTTAATATAAAATAAATTAGTTAACAGCGAACAGTGTCGTTCGTCTAGTACAGTAGGTAGAACGGTCGTATTTGATTCGACAATGTAATCTTGTGTTACATTAAAACCATCCCAGGTGACAAGACTAGCAGATGTGTCTTAGCTGTTGCTACTACACTTGACACAATCTTAACTCTACCTAATGGACATTGCTACAGTAGCTCACACGGGGCGCATGTTGAGGGGTGGGGGGATGGGGGGGGGCGCTACGTACAGGTCCCCACCAATATTTTAAGATGACAAATACGCCCACAAATCCTTTGTGCTGCTATGTAAAGGGTAAACGGTAGAGGGGATGTCCCCACCAAAACTCCAGACCAAGCCTACACCCTTGGTAGCTCACAATATTATGAAATAACGGCATGGGCTTTGGACAATTGCAGAGTGAATACGCTCATCATAGAGCATAGTCCTCTAAAACCTGAAAGGCTGTCTGTGTGGATGTCCAGGGATGCAGGTGGATAGCCAGGTGGATACAAACATACCCCAGGGTTGTAACTTTATCCGTACCGCACTGTTGAACATGGATGCACACTGTATCAACACACCAGTTAAACAAATAGAATGCAAATGAGTAGTTTGGTGATTTTCAGTAAATGAGGCATCTGTGAAATCAGATGATTTAAAGTGAATTTTCTGTTGTAAGGATCATTTCACAAATCATCCTGGCTTGCTCAGTGGAGATTGATAAACTCTGCTGGCTACAACCTTGCAGGTGTTCAAACTATTTGAGGTAGCAGCAAAGGGCCTTGATTTAAGAAAATATCAAATAAAATACACAAGAACGACTGGCCTCTATCAAACCTCTTGAAAATAATGTAAAAAGAAAAAAAGACTCACATGACAAATGCCAATAATGTTCACAAATCTTTCATTTGGTCAAATAAAATCCCCTAACTAACCTCACAGAACATTGGCACATGGACCATGTGACTGAGACTGTTAGTGTAACTGAAGTTAATAGTGCAGTCTTTGCCATAACTGTTGTTGTATTACACAATGAATTCATTTTATACACATGGCAACATTTCAAGATAGCATCCATTTGATAACATTTTAAAGATGAATCAGTCTCAGTTGTAAAGTGTAAATTCAGTGTGCCAATGCCAGTGTTTCTATTGCCATGAAGCTCACCATTTGGGCCAGACTGATTAATTCAAAGGGACATCTGTTGACAGTTCATAACAATCATGTCAATATCACATTGAGTCACCATAAACGAAAAAAAATAACAAATGGACACAAAAATGCCATTTTATTATTATTTTGCATTTAAAGAAATCTATACGTGTTCTATAGCTTAACATCATTCTCTCAGTTCATTTAAAAAGCTTTCCAAATAAGTTCATGTTTTCACTTTTCTCAAATGTAATACTGTACCTTACCTTTTAAACTACTAAAAGGTCAGTCCATGGTTCACATTTAAAATATTCCATTTCATTTTCTTGCAATTTATTTTGCGAAGTTCAGAAAAATCCACATTCGAAGTAATTTCACTTCAAATAAAATAAAAAGCCATCTGGGATGAGGCCTCCTGTTTTAGAAAGGGGCGGTACAAATGACAGGAATCTCCATCTGTTGCAACATCAAGGTAATAAGCAGCATTATATTATGGTATGAAGGACAGTCGGGACGAACAACATAAACCAGTGTGATCTGCTCTTGTACCGTTAAATGGCGACATCAGTTTTGTGTTTATAGTGGCTCCCGTTGCGTACTTTATCATGTTTGTTAATAAGAAGAATAAGAAGAAAATGAGAATTATGATCATATGACTTTTTTTTCCAAAAAAAACATTTGGACAAATGAGTTGAAAGGAACATTACAGTAAAACAACATCTTGTTCATCAGCAAAAAGACTTACCAAAGTTTGATGATTAAAAACACTTGTTATACTGTTGCGGGCAGCCATTTATTCTCAAGCATGGTGTGCTCTGAGGTATCGAATATGCTCTTTGAAATCTGACGGCACAGTTACCAAATGTAGCACATTGACAGAGCGACCATATGCTGCCTTTTTACTCGTCATTTATATTCTAGTAGCATCTCTGTGGGGGAACAGTTGAACTCTGCCCAGGAGAAGTGACTGTGGGATCCCAACATTACTATAATATACACTCATCATTTCTGAGGAGATCCATAGCCAATTATGCTGAGGTAAAATGTAGAGGAACATCTTGTTTGAACACTTCCTGAGTTATATGATTAATCAGCGGTCCTATTTGATCTGGGTGGTAATTCCTTGATTTTACGTCAAACGGTGTGTAATTACTTACCAAACTAACCAGAGAGCATCGTTAACGCCTCTATTCCAGGTCAGAAGGGTATGAATATCCAATGTTCTGCGTGTTCCTTTCAAACATTCAGTCCTGTTGATCAAACTTAAAAAGTAATATCTTTACTATCTATATGTTAGACTACAAACATGAGTAAAGATAGTAATTGAATGCGTCTTGAATTACAAATAGAGAAATTGTTGTGAAACTCAGAGCTGTTCTTGATATTTTTGTTATCATTATAATTGATGCGATCATTATTATTATTATTAATAAGGGTGTTGTGGCGATGGTTCTTGTTTTGGTCGCTGTTGCTTGTGTTGATGTTGGTTGTTGTCATTTTTCTAACTCGGTGTTGCTTTGTTCTAAATGGCAAGGCTCAAGCCCTCCTACTCAACACAATGGCACCGAAAGTTTGAAAGAGGGGTGCAACAAAAACAATTGTTGAGTGGATTGATCTCTAATTACACAGAGCAGCATGTTGATGCAACAGAATCTCATATACAAGAACTAAGCATCACAGGTAATCCCCCCCAAATCTCATTTTCACAGACCGGTTCAGGCTGGTTCACTGGAATATGTTTGCTTTTCCAGTTTGTGCTCAATTGCAACAAACATTTTAGGTTCGTTAAACATTTTTAGGTTCCCGTTAAACCACAACATGAATGGTAAGGTCGGCATGAATTGTAGTTTTTTTAGTAGTTGCACGTCGACAGCAGTATGTCAATATTGGTATGGCTAAAACTCTGTCAAACGGTACTGTAAGCATTTTACAGAACATTTCTTACCATAGCATTACACACAGGTGAAGCATATTCTACACCCAACCAAATATTAAAATCCAAACCTGTATTAAACTGCTTCACTCTTTAAAAGTCTATCCGTTTTCTTTGCCAGTGACCGCCACAACCCAATATATGACTGATTTATTTCACACTTAATGATACATGGCTAGACAACTGTACACATTATATCAAACTAACAAAATAAATGAATACATTGTTGAAACGCAAGTAGCGTAAATGGCATTAACATATGAAAGTTACATTGTAAAAATGTGGACCTTACATTTGTCATACAACCAAACATTACTATTATTATACATTTCCATTCCACTAAACCAAAGATGGATGTCGAATCCCCTCTGAATATCACTGTTTCATTGACATTTCATTGTCCCTATGACAGCATTTAATGGCATGATCACGGTAACCATTAGCAACGAGGCAATATCAAATTCCTCACTTAAAGCAAATATCTGACAACTGATCTGCTTCGAATAACACATTGTCACCACTTCCCTGTGCCCATATAGTTGTTTGCATTAGGTGACCTCAATGTTTGTGTTTTCACAAAATAGTTTCACCTTACTTTGTTGCTGGCATACAGTATGTATCAGAGCTGTCATTTTAAGAAATAAGTACCTGGCTATTTTCAAAGACAGAGAATACTCTGTAAAGAAAACAAACTTTTCTGTGATTTAAGTCTGTTATGATTACTGTTGAAGAAGTGAAATACAGATTAAAGTTGGTCAGAAAGACAATTGTTGGTCCTTCTCCCATTCTATAACATTAATGGAGTTGTGTTTATGCCACGCAGCCAATTCAAAGATTCACAATGAGTGTTGCAATTGAGCCCTTTGAGTGGTAGCCAAACTCAAAACATATACGTCATATAACCAACCTTCACAATTACCGCCCCTGATTATTCACACAGAAAAAAAAACAACTATTCCGGCTCTCACATCCCCCAAAATATCTCTGCATTGGAGTCTGCAATGTTACATATTCAAATGAAAATATATTTATATAATTTGTGGATTTTTCACAGTAGTTTGTACTGCTCTGTACCTTAGTGTCCCTCTACGTCTGCCTACACGTTAGTCACCTTGAGGGATACGCTTTAGTTCACATGAGAGAGAGTGTCTGGCACAAGTATCTTCTGTGAAGAGAAATCTCCTATTTTGTCCTGTAATGTCTTCAGTGTGGTAAGTGCTGTGCATGTCGCGAGTCCTGACTGGTCAACAAAGACTTGGGGATTGAGCTACAGTACTTGGAAAGGCTACTCTTTTCCTATGTGAATACAACTTGTAGAAACCGCAAGAAACATTTGCTTTGGCACAGATTTACATTGTAGCGACGTCCATTCTTTTACCTCCATTGCCTTGATCGTTACTACAAACACAAGTGGCCCATTGTGGTAATCCTTGGCTCAGTGCTCAGTCGCAGACCAGTCTATGTGTTTGTGTATTGCAGTGTCAGTCTATCCTCTCTCCTGGAGTTATGTCAATGCACTCTAGTGTCTAATCGTTGAGGGCATAAACCAGCCATCAATCCCCTCTCTGTCTTTTCCTCTCTCTCTCTCTCTCTCTCTCTCTCTCTCTCTCTCTCTCTCTCTCTCTGTGTCTCTCTTCATCTCTCTCTTTCCCTCTCCTTCTCTCTCTCTTCCTCTCTCTCCTCTCTCTCTCTCTCTCGCTATCCTCTCTCTTCTCCCTCTCCTTCTTAGATTTGAGTCTCTTGAACGTTTTCCTTTGAGTTTCCTTTGAAAAGAAGAGGCTCCATTTGTGGATTGGGGTTCTGGCCCATGAAACCCTTGAGAGATCCATGTATTCCCATAGAGGGCATTGGGAGGGACATCGGCAGAGGTGGTGACACAGAACTGAGGTTGGAGTTGATGCCATTGCCAGATGTGGAGATGGGCACTTGAGTACAAGAGATGGGGATGTCTTGACCTTGCTGGTTGACTTGAGATGGGTTCTTACTGTTAAGGATACCCCCTGATCCAGCTCCTTCCCCGGAGCCAATACTCAGACCCATTACGTTGTTGTTGAAATGATGGGCTTTATAGTAGTGATTGAGATGATCCGATCGACCGATGTTAGGAAGGTTGACAATCTCCGGGTGATGTATCCTCAAGGTTCCTTCTCCTCCGCAGCCAGAATTCATAGTAGAACCTCCTGAGATTCCGCTTCCTGCCCCGGCGCCAATCTCATCCTCTACGTTGATGATCTCGATGGCTCGGGCGGGGCCGTGGTGTTTGTGCAGCTGGTGCTGCTTCCTCAGCTTGTAGAAGACCACCAGCATCACGGCTGCCATGAAGGTGATGGCCACGAAGCAACCGATGATGATCTTGGTGGTCTTCATGACGTCATCTAGGCCCGGTATATTCGGAGCGTTCATAATGGATACGGTCACCGCTTTTTCGGTGCCTCTAGTGGCTCGAGGAGACAAGGAGGAAAGCGACGAGATCGAGGGCGATATGGTGACGCCAGACCTACCCTCACCCAGCACCCCTCCTTGAATTGTAGGACCCGGAAATTCTATGAAAGTCTCGTTGATGTACTGCCTTGCTGAATTTTCCTCCTGCACGGTCTCCACCGTTTCCACGGTGACAGTCGTGAAGTAGCTGTAGCTGTTGCTGGGATCGGAGGCGGACACGTTGAGGACGGCGGTTGCCGTGGTATTACCGGCGGAGTTGGTCACCATGCAGGTGTATTGGCCTGTGTCCTGGACGGTCACGTTGGTGAAGTTCAGGGTTCCATCGTGCAGAACCGAGATGCGGACTCGGTACGACCCGTGCGTCATGAGAGTGCCATTCGGGGTGAGCCAGTTGACGGAGGTCATTGAGGTTCCGGTGCGACATTTCAGCTCGGCCGCCATGCCCTCAGTGACGTTGAGGTCGGTGGGCGGCTCCACGATGACGGGGGCGTAGCAGGTGAAGTGGCTCTGGTCCAGCTCGCCGATGTAGCGGCCCTTCAGGCCCGGTGGGGCGTGGCAGCGGGCACAGCAGGTGGTGTTGCTGGGCACCGTTTCCTTCAGCCACCAGCTGAGCCACAGCACATCACAGTTGCACACCCAGGGGTTGTGGTTGAGGTGCACCCTCTCCAAAAGGTGCAGGGGGGTGAAGAGGTCGTGAGGCAGGCTGTGGAGGGAGTTGTGAGACAGGTTGAGCTCCTCAAGGTTCTTCAGGTCGTCGAAAGCGTTACGCTCGATGACCGTCACCCTGGAGTGCATGAGCCACAGCTTGCGGAGGGACACCAAACCCTGGAAGGAGCCAGGACGCACGATTCCCAGCTGGTTCCCGGACAGCTCCAGCTCCTCCAGTCGAACCAAGGGGGTGAGGTTGGGGATGTCCTTCAGCCCGCACATGCCCAGGTTCAGGAAACGCAAGTTGACCAGGCCTTCGAAGGCGGCCTCGGAGATGTAGTCCAGTTTGCGCAGCTCGCCGAGATCCAGGCGGCGCAACGAAGGTACGCGGTTAAAGGCGAAAGCCGGCAGGGTCTCGATCGGGTTGTTCCGTAGCCATAGCTCCCTTAGCTTGCTCAGATACTCAAAGGCCTGGGACGGAACCACCGTGAGACGGTTGTCAAAGAGCTCCAGCGTGTTGAGGTTGGGGAGGCCATTGAACGCCCCCACCTCTATCTGTCGGATATGGTTCTTGGAAAGCTGCAGGATTTCCAAATGCCTCAGGTGCTTAAAGGTTTCAGACTTTATCACCTGGTGACGAACACACATACATGAAGGCAAAACTGTAGTCACACAGAGAGATTTACTTGCTATAAATGTGTTTTACGGCCATCGTTTAGGGCTTTAAACAAATGTGCTGAATGACGCCAATGCTATTTACCTGAATTGTGTTCTCTTGTAGGTTCAGGTATCTTGTGTTCTCAGAAATGCTCTCTGGTACCCCATCTAAACTCTTTCTTGTACAAATGACACGGCTGGCCTGATTGGAGCAGGTACAGGGGCTGGGGCATGGGGGCGCAGCCTCTGTCAGTTGAGGTCCATGGTGGTGGAACCACAACAAAAACTGGACCAACCAGAGGAGGGGGGAGGGGGAAGAGGGGCTGGTCACCATGACAACACGCATGGCAACTGGGTCATGACCCAACCCCTATATCAATGATATTGATCAAGTCACTTCCAGTAGAAGAGAATTAACTTGTTGTCTTTGTGTTCATTTTTACCCCTCCATATTAGGAAACGGTTTTAATTGACTCTTTTACTAAATTGACAGACTGATGCCAAATTAAATGTTCTCTTGATCTATCATTAATGTTTCCTCATTCTAGTTCTCTCGTGTCTGTTTTGAGTTTTTGCGTGTTTTTTTTTCAGAAACATGTACACTTAGTTCCCATGACAATCATTTGAATAAAAAATGAATGTTTCTTGAATGGCATGTCTCTTTGAAGTTGATCCTCACTTCTGGGAAGAAAGAGAGAAAGACAGAGGGAGAGAGGGAGAGAAAGAGAGAGACAAAGCGTGGTCAGTCAAGTGCATATTACCAGTATTAGTAATGTGCATAAAGCTGAATTCTGTAGCAGTGACACAAAGACTGTGACTAAGAATGAAAACCTTGCTGTAACATTTCTCTGTCATGTCATGTAGTGACAGAAGATTGCATTAAATGCATGGCAGGGCTTAGACCATACCCTGTAGCCTAACTGATGAGTCAGTTGACATTTTATTTATTGGTTTATATAAACGTCTGGCTTTATGATTTCAAATGGTTTCAAATATTCAAACATTTTCTAAAGTTCAAAAATACTGAGACACATCTGGGCAAGAGCAATTCTTAGTCATTGAACTGGCTAATCAATACCTACATGAATTACAGTGCAAATTACCAATACGGCAATTCCTCAGCCAAATGAAAGCATACGTTGTTTTTTTTTTATAACACACATGCCACACAACATGAATTGGTCAAGTAAAACAGTTTTGGTACATAAATGTCTAAAATATCCAAACCTACACCTGACTGCATGGATGTTGACCCCTGCAACAGATAACATCACAGGCTGATATTGTCAGGAGATGAGGGTCATATGCAACACAGTCTGATGGCATAAAAACCACAGTCTGAAAGCCACAGTCTGATACACAGGTACGAAACATCTGCACGTCCTCCGCCCAGAGACAATCACTAGGGTTTATGCTATTCCACCCGGAAAACTACAAGTGTATTTTTCATGCTAATTTGCAGTCCAGACTTTCTCTCACAAACGACGTAGCCTGTGAATGTTTTTCCGACTCATCTTCTGTCTGCTACCTGGCCGTCACTATAAGCGCTTGAGTGATGGCAAAGCCAGAGTAAGCAGAAACACAAGAGCATACTGCCCTGTCCTGTCTTCAAAAGACATACATGGAGACCTTAGTCAGGAGTCACTTAAGTAGATTATGTAATTCGAGACTGAGGCTGCCGTTCCACGCGCACAGAAGACATAAAAGGAAACCACCCTGTTCTCTCAGGCTACTTCGGTGGTTTGACTCTTCGATGAAGACGCTGGGCTTATCGTTAGCCTACAGAACCTTCCCTGTCCTATGCAACCACTCGGATGCATGCGCTCCTAGAAACCCGGTTGCTGTGGCAACCGGCTCACTCACCATCTTGTGTTTCACTGTCCAGTGTCCTACCCCACAATACTGATGTGCAGTTAGCCAGCAAATGAACATCCATCATTTCAAACTGATCTGTTCCCTTGCCGTCAGTATAATGCCGACAGCTGACGAACGTGTTGAAGCTGTTAGCTGTGTCAAGTGTAGATTGACACACGTACATGGACATACTTAGCAGCTTTCCAGAGATGTCCTTCGTTAACAGAGGTAGCGACAATCGAGACAGTTTAATGATAAATATGTAAGACATGGCGTGTGGTAGGCTAAATATAGACTAGGGTTGATTTTCTTAACCCCACATCACACAGCCACACTTTAAAACACCCACCCACTTTACGCCCACTCCCTGCCCCATACACACTAACAAACACGCCTCTATTGAACCATCCACCACATTGTTGATGACATACGAGAGAAATTCAAACAACCAGTATTTCATGCGCTCTGATTGATAACCAAGAAGAACAACACCAGTTTTCAGATTAAGAGACATCATGGCCACCTCGGCTTTGCAAATGGGTGCGCTCGCAAATCAGCTGACCAGTACAGAGACTTCACTGGTGTGCTGTCAGTGTTTCTCACACTCTTCATGGGCCTCCCTCGTTTAGGAGATCCTCTCTCAAGCCAGACTTTTGAGGAGTGTCGAGTTCATCCTCAGAACCTTATAAAAGGTGTGTAATTGGACTCATAGTGGTCATATTGATTAGCCTTCCTAAATCCAACTTGTGACTTGATAACGTACTTTTACAGTATTCGATACACCGAACCAAGTAACAAGGCTTAAACGTGTTTTTAGCAACACATTTGATGCCCATTTAAACCTTCAGGCGTTGACAGGGAAGTCATAAGTTCAACTCTTAAAGCCTAAATTCATAGATTCATATGTGTGGCCTCTCTCTTCTGAAACTGTGTTTGAAGCACAATGCATCAAACAGTCACAAGAACACTAGTTATCGTGGATATGATAGAGACCTAGTCTAGATTTCAATCTATTGCATAACCTACAATAAAATGTTCTTCCATTTTGTACCATGTACCTTTTTACCTGAACCTTTCTTGTACCATTAAAAAAAAACACATTTTATTATGAATCCCAGCCTTGCATAAGATGGACTGCAAAATATCACAAGTTTTCCCCTATATCAGCATCAAACAGCAAAACTACTTGGATCTGTAATGATTCAACTGAATTCTCTTGTAGAGATATTGGAGAGAAGAAGAGTACACTCTGAAGTAGAAAGGTACCTTATTAAAGCCTAGACTCCTATACTGCATTCGTCACACAGTAGCAATCGAAAAGAAATAATAATAAAAAAATATTAACAATGCACCATTTCACACCTTGACAAACAAAAAAAACACATTTTCGGTCACAGGAAGTGATCTGATGGCCATCACAGGTGGCTATGTATTATCATGTCTGTCACCCATCTAGACCTAAATGCTTCACAGTGGTGGTGCGTTTTAACCTTCCCAATCCTGCTCTCTCCTTTACCTCTGAACCTATTCATTTCCCGTGTCAAGAACTGGTTGCACCCATGTAGATATCGATCTGCTCAATCAGTGCTGTGGGAAAGCGCTCAGTCGTGAAAAGACAAATTAGCTGCAAGCTGACCAATTTGCTACAAACCAATCACATCATTGTAATCACGTTATTCTATCACTGCTTATTCTCCTGTGTTTAGGTATCATCATTTTCTGCTGAGGTAAATTCTGGCGTTGTGTGTCATATACTGGATCCGAGGGCTATATGGAAATCTCGTACACAAGGCTCAATTAAACCTGATATTTACAGCTGGTCGAAGACGTGCACAAAGCGACACAGGTGCAGCAGGGCTAACATCATCTACTGTAACTATGACAACACTAAATGGATTCAGAGTTGTTGAACGTGGGAATCCGGGTAGGAGGAGGCGCCATATATTCACATGAACATTGAAAATCAGTGTGTTAGAGAAAATTCGGTTTGGGGCCAAAATGTCGTTTGCTTTGATTTATTGCCAAGATTTAAATTGTGTCTGTATGGCTTTGAACACTTGGACATACATATTTAAATAAGATTTCCCCAACCAAGTGTAAAACGATCTATTGCCTTTTTCAGGTGCATTTTCAACACTAAGATAACATTATCTTGAATCAATGCAGCCCTGTTCAACACGGGTACAGGTCTTCTAGAACGCAATTGAAATTCTTAGAAAAGGCCTAATTCTGCACATGCTGCATTACAAAATGGCTTGCATCGTCGACTGACTGGGATATGAAATAATGACAGCTTCACAACTGAAATCAAAATTAATAAATATCGTAGCATTGGGTACAAACATTATCTTTCAGAGATGTACGACATGAATAAGGGGGCTTGGATTTTACAACACCTTTTGAGGAAAACAATCATGTAAATGTCATTCAACATCATCTTGTATTGCAGCATCTAATAAACTGCAGTTTTTTTCAATGTACAATTGACTAATGCCCTTTAAGTTAATACAGCGGTCTTATCAGCTGTAGACTGCTATCGTTTTGCGTTTCAGAAAAAAGATATTGACTATATTGACAACGACGGCCATTTCAGAGATTTTCTACCTGTGTAAAATCTAATAGGCATACCTTTATGTTTTAGTTGCTGCGGCGTTTGGTCGACGTTTTCTCTCCTTTCCTTCTCTCTCTTCTCGTCGTTTTCCCAACCTCTCTCCTTCTATCTCTCCTTTTCTCTTCCCTAAATTGATTCGCTCGCTTCCACGCCACGGCAATGAGCTCGGCTCTTGTTCTCGTCTTCCGCAGAGGAAACGCAACGAGAGGGCAACATACGCGAATAACAGCAGGTTAATTAATTAAAATGGGAATCCACAAAAAAAAGACAATGGAGCAACGAGACACGAGTGTTATTAAATATATACATCTATTAGTTGTTTTAAAAATGAGGTCGGGAACGAAATGCATCCAAGCATCTTTTCATCCTTGGAGACGCGCGCAAGCAGCAAACGCGAAGGCGCCCGTTGGGCAGAGTATTTTGCGATCCAGCATAAGCGGCAGTTTACGTACATTCCGTAGGACTGTAGCTGAATGCCACGGATTGGACGTAAAGCTCGTAAAAGGGACCACGGGCCAGACGTTCATAGATGGCCATGACCAAGACATTTCCCATATAGGCGATTTCTTACCACATATATTAATAATGCATTTGTGACGTCGAGGCTCCTGCTTTATTTGTGTGACAGTCTCCTTAACTGTGGATGCGAGAGTACAAACACAGCGTCACTCTGAAAGCCCAAAGCGTTGGAGGGAAACCTTGACACACAAGGCCACAGTTGCCTCAGTGCAGAGGCTCTTTCTGATGTGACTCAGCATGGGGCAGTTGCATTGATCATTGACCACCTGGATGAATGGATTCAGAGCATTCAGATGAGGGGAATAGTGTTCATCTGGTGAGATCTGGTGTTTTCTTTCACATCCTCCTTCACCGCAATCCCTCAGGGAACCCTTATCCCCTTAGAGAATAATCATTTGCAGGACCGTGGTTGAACAAATACAATAACATACCAGACAATTAGCACTTTGTGACGGTGGAATTAATTAACACAGCACACTGGCATTATTAAGGTTTCCTGCAAAGTCGGAGAATTTGGATATAGCCAGATTTCTAACATTCAAGCTCACTGCTAGAGACCAATGATCTCATCACCTGCGTTTAGGTTGATTTAAAAGCTAATATGCTACACAAATCCAACCTGTATCCCTTATAGAACGAACGTCATGGCTTCTGACTCATGAGGCATGAATGGGCCATGTGTGTCGCATGTATGGCCCTCTGTATAGCTCATCTTTGAGCCTGTCTGTCTTAACTAGACAGTCAGAAGGCAAACTTGTCCGTGGTATTCATTTCTTTAGGTGAGGTTCAGTTCATGCGTGGTGGAATGGAGTTGTGCTTATTGATTCCATCCTTGACTAAGGAGAATGGGAACCATGCGGAGGTTCTTAACAATGTTCCCTATATTGACTCCTTGCATGTTTCTAATCCTCTTCACTTCCATGACCTTTATGAGAATGAACGACCTTGTTTTTTCTTTGACCATGCATCTTATCCACATGGTTGTTTTGGACTGCAACAGAGTGGCAGCTCGTCTCAGCAAATGTCTCCTTTTTAATCACTTTATTCACAAGAAGCATCTTTGTTTCTATTATTGGTTGTACGTGTGAATCCCCTTCCCCCTTTGCCTCATATGGAAGTTAGACTGGAGATATTCAGTAGCAGGACTCCTCACATCCTTTACGTTCTCACTCTCTCCCTCTTTTCCTCTCTTCCTCCCCTTTTCTCCCCTTCCTTCATTTACCCCTCTCCCCCCCCTCTCCAACTCCTCCCCTCCCTCCCAGTAAATGCCGTAGTGAGCATTGTTCACAACCGCCTAGCTCAGCTGAGAGACGCACAGCAATGAGGTCTCTGTGCCTTTTGCCTCCTCTCCTCTCTCCCTCCCCCTCTCCGCCTCCGTCTCTCTCCCGCCCCTTCTACCTCTCCCCCTCTCTCTATTAAATTTCCAGTCACAGAGTGGTGCAGAGGATAGTCCTCCTTTCCCGCCGTCTCCCTCTGCCCCTGCTCTCTTCGTTCCCCTGCGCCACCAATGAAATCGCACTCAGAGCCCTGGCTTCCTTCCTTCCTCCCTGTCAATTGCTTCTCACTCTCTCCTTTCTCGGCGTGTCTTTTCCTCCTCCAACCTCCGCGCCATTTCGGATGATTCCACGTCGCCCGAGCCAACCCCACCCCCAGCCTTCCCTCTCTCTGCCCCTTCTTTCCACACTCCGTCCTCACTGTCATTGCATTTGTGTCACCGCGCGCGCGTGCGTGTGTGTGAGCGTCAGCGTACGCGTGTTTGTCGACATGTCTGATTGCATGTGTGAGTGCGCGTTTGCGGGGGTTGGTACGTATTTTTGGGATTCCAGATTTACATGCGTGCGCCTTTTGCGTGCTTGTGTGTGTTTGAATGAACGTGTTTGTGCGTGGGTTTGCGCTTGGGAGTTTGTGTGTGTGTGTGTGTGTGTGAGTGTGTGCATTTGTGGCCATGCGCGTGTGTGGGGGGCGAATGAACAAACACTCATTGCTGTATTGCTTGTGTCATCAGTACGGGGAGTCTCTTGGACAGAAATACAGTGGAGGGCTGTAATCCGGCTATAGAGAGAAGGAGTGTGCGGCCATCTCAGATACACTCACCCCAACCCATAAACTCTTAATGCTCTGTTAGAATCCACAGGGGATAGAGGAGGAGGAGCAGGGATTTGGCAGTGATATGCCGTCCCAAGACACATGTAGCATGCAGATAGCACCAAGGGGGGACAGCTCACACTAGGAAACGCACATAACAGGATGTTGACACTCATCCCTCTCTTTTATGACCATCTATTTGATGTGACGTTGTATTGCTGTCTTTCCCTGTCTCCTCAGACGTAGCTGAGGGGAACTGTCAAAGTACGGCGATTTATCACAAAACATTCGAGTAATTAATAATGCGTTAATAGGCATTTGAATTGATCAGACCTTTCTGTCTGTTTGTTAGCGTCAGTTTGGAAAAATAACATTTTGGCTAATGACTGAAGGGTTATCTTCTGTTTTTAGATATGTGACTGAAAAGAGAATAGTGTTCAATGTCATCTGTGATGGAGATTGAGTGAGATACTGGGAGAATTTAGAGCTATTCATGGTGACAACCCAGTGGGTGTGTGTGTCTGTGTGTGTGTGTAAGAGAGGGAGAGAGAGAACGAGAGAGAGAGAGAGCCAGAGGAGAGATCCTAGTGTCACAGTATCTTAGCAACTGCCTCCATCTCCTTGGAGACAAGACCTGACATCATTTCCCGTCTGTGAGAAATCGCTTTTAGTTTGTACACAGTGTGTCCGTGTGTGTGTGTGTCTATGGAAGACTATGGTGTATGGGTACGCAAGACTATCTTGCATGAGTGAGCCTATAGTCATATTTAAGTTCCCAGGTGTGCTTGTAATGTGTGTACATTATAGATAGGATTCATTCCAAGTCAAATATGTACAAAGGAAACTATTTGGAAGGACTATAAATCTATTTTATTCCAACATTAAGGAAACAACAATTGTGTTTCAAGGCAGTGATCTTTTCAAATAATTATACAATGTAATGCTTAATATAGAAATTATTTTCGTGCAGCACACTCTTGAAGTACTTCCATTCAAATAAGGAAAAAAGAAACCCAAGTTGTACATGCAGTGCAGTGTCTACAATAATCATGTTCAAACTTATTTAGACATTCTTGCTATTATTTTGACTCTGTCTATGGGACCCAGATTAGCGGTTCTGTCCTGCCATCTTGTGGACAAAGATATGAACGTGTTTCATTTTCATTCTCACAGGCTACTGCAGAAGGTTCTAGGGGGAGAAGTGTGTCTTATGGAACATGAAGTATTTAAGTATGGAAGGTCGGGGTTACAGACAATACAAATGCATCATTGTACACATTTTTGTAAAACAGGCATGACTAAACTAAAAGGATGTCTAGAGCACAAAACAGAAATAACTAACTCTAGGTGTTTCCTGGAGAGGTGCTTGAACCAACCGACTACAACTATGTATTACACAGAACATAAAGAGGAATACAAATTTCTAAAGTTTATATGCAATTTTAATTACGTCTTATATTGGTTAAGTAAGTTCAATTCTGTCTGAGTTCAATCTGCCATGATTTAATTTCCCATGAATAATTTGAGAATGTTAAGTCCCTCTTCAATCAACAGAACACCCCTAATATCTACCTATTAGAAGTCCTTTTACTTCCTGTACCGACTAGTGGATCCTCTAGTTCTGAAATCATGATCTTCTAACCTCCTGTTCGGACCAGCCATTCCTCCAGCACTGCAACCAGAATACTCTGACCTCCTATTCGGACCAGCCATTCCTCCAGCACTGAGATCATGATCTCCTATCCTCCTGTTCAGACCAGCCATTCCTCCAGTAGTGAAATCATGATCTCCTATCCTCCTGTTCAGACCAGCCATTCCTCCAGTAGTGAAATCTTGATCTTCTAACCTCCTATTCGGACCAGCCATTCCTCCAGTAGTGAAATCATGATCTCCTAACCTCCTGTTCAGACCAGCCATTCCTCCAGTAGTGAAATCATGATCTCCTAACCTCCTGTTCAGACCAGCCATTCCTCCAGTAGTAAAATCATGATCTTCTAACCTCCTGTTCAGACCAGCCATTCCTCCAGTAGTGAAATCTTGATCTTCTAACCTCCTGTTCGGACCAGCCATTCCTCCAGTACTGAAACCAGAGTCATCTGAGGTATTCGGCCTCTTTTGCGGAGGGCTGTCGGATATGTTTTGTGGCCTCTTGTCTTTAAGTCCTGACACAGATAATAACATCTATTATAACAGTCTGAATCCTACAGGTAAGTATACAAAATGTTCACTGTGAGTTTGTATTAACATGAGCTTTACAATGAAAGGTCCGTCCTACTGAAATATGATCGGACAGCATTCACCTCAGCTTTATGACAACTATGACACATTACGGATATAAACCCACGCTACAACGTCACTAACTTCCATATGCTGACTCGTAACGCCTAAAACTTATTAAGGTGTTCAAACATTTCATTTTCACTCCATATTTAATTTGCAACAAACAAGCAATACCTTACCTAGTATACCAGTGGGAGAGAGCTGCAAAAGAGAGCATTGGTATGGATGTGAATTCCTAATTCTGATCAAAGTTTGAAGAAAATACAGTAGGTAAATCCATATGATTATTCGTATTAATACGAGGTTCTTCCGAGTACAGCTGTTGTAAACTTTTAACATTTAAATTGAGATTAGAAAGACTGTGAGCAAGGCCAGATGACACGGAATTCTCTAATTTTCACTGGAACCGGTCAAACTTGTCATTCATTATTAGAGGATATTTGATAACAGCAACATTCAATTTGTTGCATAGTGTTCACATTAGGCTTTAACGTACCTTCTCCAGGATACGTGTGACAGCATCTTCGTTGTGAGCACACTTCAGTAGTCCTTTCTCACTGGTGTTGAGTAGACAGTCCACGGTGAGGATGACATCACCTCTGGTCACATGACCGCTGGTGTCAGGTATAGGGCGGTCTACGAAGCGGTGCAGTATCACCAGAATGACAGGTTTACCTGCAGACAAGAACGGTAGAGATCCCGATCGGAAAGTTCAAAGTGGAAGTCAAGACCTATAAGCGTAGATTCATGATGACTTTTAAGACAACGATTCTTTCCTTGAGAGTAGCCTTTCTCAATCCTGGTCCTTGAAAACTCCTTCCGCCCTGCTAGCTTTAGTCGCAGCCTCTTCAAACACACCTGGATCCGATGAATGGGCCCTTATCAGGCTCCGAAGAAACTTAATAACGACCGATTCATTCGAATCAAATGTGTTAGATGAGGGAAACATTGCATGAGTGCTGGACTCTGGTTCCCAGGACCAGGGTTGAGAAAGGCTGATTGAGGTGACATTCTAATGTTGGCTACTACATCACCTGTTGGGATCTTTTTACACGCCTCTTTCATATCAGACTCAGCGCTAGATGAGACAATGGGAAAGAAAGCTATGATGACATCACAGTCCTTTGGCGACAGAACCTCAGTTATTCCCTTCTTCGTTAGTTGATTCATGATGTTCTTGTGAGAACCGAAAGTGCGTCCTGTTACAAAGGTGTAACACTTCTCCATACCACCTGTTGAAAGAAATGCTTTTGGTTTCATGTTCATGACTACTGTGTTCATATATCAGTAAGGTCAGTATTCTTACCATTTGAATGGCAAAGGTTCTTTACTATTTATAATGAGTCGTATATTTAAAATGCATCAGTTAACTAAAAGATGGAAAGAGTGGGACCTAGTAACTAGTGAAACTTAAAATAACTCATAAATGAACATGCTCAAATAATGAATTGTTAACTAACCTAAATCAAACCGCCCTTGAGGTTAAGCTACAGTACATCAATTAGAAAACAATCTTTTCTCATTCACATTCTTCCTTTCGAAAAACCTATTTCGTTACAACGGGTCAAATACTTGTCCTTCACGTTTCTCTATAAGTTTACCCTTGTATTCCTTCGATCTGTTGGCTTCTTGTCGCTCTGCAACCTTCTCTCTCAGTCTCCCGTCTCTTATCTCCCCCTCAGACTCTGGTTCCGGCAGCAGGACTGGGCGGTTCTGTAGCTGCACGTTCTTCTGCTTCTGGTTCTCCCCCGGACGCTCCAGACGTCTCGTCTCCACCTCACTGGCAGCGTTCCCCACTAGTCCCTCCTCTCCGTCGCCCTCCCGGACCAAACGCTCACACACCAGTTTATCTGTCATTCTTCTTAGATCAGTCAGTTGCTGTGCTGTTGAAATACAGTAACAGTAAACGCCAGTCGTGTTTTTGACAGAAATCAAGCGATCAGTTGGTTGGAACAAACATCAATAGTTTGGATGGTTCATCCTTTAAAGGAGAACTCACCAGTGTCCTTGGCAGAGGCCTCGCTTTTTAGAAGGTTTTTTTTCAGGTTCCTCAGATATTGATCTTAAAAGACAGAGGTTAAGCTGTGAGGTAAAACTCTGTGAGCTCTCAAACCCTTTAGTCAACCCAAGACGAGCATGTATGTTTTGAGAGATATATACGACGAACAAGTAGGGGACATTATCTACTCCTCCCGTACGACGCATGCAACCCTGTCATTGGACTACAACAACTTCTACCTACTATCAGAGACTATGTCGACGTAGCATTAGCCTTTGGGTCAAAAGACCAGCTTACAGCTCTCGGCAGGAGTGTTTCAATAAATAGTCTCGTTTGCTGTTTACAAGCCCAAACTTAATAGAATCACATGTAAAGTATACAAAGAATCGTTCCCCTCACCAAGTTCAGCATTTTGTGATGGATAATTAATTATTTGCCATTCCTCGCATTTGATTTTGTTTTGTCTTTCCTTCAACAGTTCATCCTGGAGGTTCTTCAGCTGTTGATCCCTCTCTTTCACTTGATGTCTCATCTCTTCCAGCTCTGCGTTTTTAGCATCTAGTCCTTTCTTCCATTCGTTTAATTGTTCAGTCTGAGCGACCACTACGTCCTTCAGTTGATTCAGTTCTCTGCAAAATGTTTGATTCTTAACTTCCAGTGGTCCATCTTGCAACATCGGTTTGTTGACCGACTTGTCTTGTCTCTCCTTCATGTCATTCCCTTGGTAATGTTCCTTCAGTTGCTCCTCTGTTAGATTAAGTTCCTTAAAGTCCTTAATTAGAGCCTCAAACTCTCTCTGACAAACGTTTGGTATTTGTTTTGCTCCCCAAGGAAGAAAACTTGTGCTGTCTCTATTGGCCTTTTCTATTAAGGATTTGATTTCAGGAAGTCGTCCATTTATTGTGTTTAGTATGGTGTCTCTCCTCATCCAAATGGGTTCACTGGTATTACTATACCCTGGAGAGACATTTAGGAATTAAACTACAGTTGAGCTGATCAATTGTTCAATCACATTTCTTCAGTCATAAATGTACAAACACAAAACAATGTGTTCTTTTTGACCATTGGGTTTTTAAAATGATGCTGTTTCTCGGCCTCTCGAAGTGGAGTGGTAAACATGATTATTCAGCATTCCCTAGTCAATACTTTCATGGCTGGAGTGAGGAGTATTAGAACTGCCAGTCAGAGAGAGAAGGGTGGTACTTTTAAGAAAAGTCATAGCACAAGGATAGATTTTGAACTGATATAAAGCTGACTCATATAATCTGGTGTAAAACTGAAGAGAGCTTTGGTGATGATTGATGTGGATCAGCTCAAAGGAACCTATGCGAAGTGTGCTGTACTAGCCCATGTGTTGAGCTTGGGGAGAATTGGGGGTAGGTAATAAGGGGGAGTGTAGTAGGAGGTACGAGGGAAAGTAGGGGGCTTGCGTTGTGAGGTGGTTGAGTACTTGAGTACTGAGTAGTAAGATTACAATCTGTGTATTCATTTCCAGGTTGATTTTTAATACTACTCAAACACAGATCCCCATGCTCCCCCCACCAGCTCCCACAAATACCCCCACCCACATACACACCCACACGATCTCACAGCAACAACCCCACCCTCACATACATTCACCCCTACCCCTCACGTCCAAGCACAGACACCATGCCCCACCCATAATACACATTCCCACCAACACCCGGACCGAACATACTACACCACAGCTCCCATCGCCTACACCCACAAGACCACCCCCAGCAGCCCCATACATACATACCCACGCCCACCACACACCCCACACAACACGCTCAAAGACCCTGGTTCAGCCCACATCCCACACAATTTGCCCACATACGAGGGACGGCCTCGCCAGTGCCAGAGATAAAAAACCGATCGAATGAGACTTAAATTATAGCAACGTCACCCACCGTGTCATGGTTGACACAACACACGACAAGGAGCCCGAACCCGCTTATATCATCCCCACCCACATACACACCCCCCAACACACGCTACTACTCGCCCCAACCCACAAACTTCAACGAAGGAATAGACATACAACAAACCCCCCAAAACACACACACAAAAACTAACACAGCTCCTAAAAACCAATCTCTGTTCTACATATTACATTTCAGGATATATCTTCAGCCTCCATTCGCTCTCCTGCTTGTTGAAATTAAGTTTGTGTCTTTGCCAGTTGTTTAGTACGCAGACATTGTTGAGTGTTTTCGGAAGCTAAACATTATCTTCTGATTGCGGTTGGTTTAAGTCACTCTCACGGTGTTGAGAACAGTGCGGCTTACTTATCTTATTTTAAAAGTTAAGTGTACTTGAAATTGAATGTGCTCAAATCCTGTCCTGACTACACAGAGAAAACAGTGTCACCAGAAGTTCATTTGTACATGTGCTATGAGTAAAGTTCTAATCAACAACATTAAGAGGTTCTGAACAACAGTTTCACATTCCTCCAATCTATCCATTCATCCATCGGTCCAATCATCCAGTACATTTATACCTACATCAAGTGACACGTTCATCAAGCAAGCACATTTCATGTCAAGGATTCTGCATGTGTTTTAGAAAGAATGCATATATAGAAACACTTTTGTGGTCTAACACTGTACCTGCAGGTGGCAGCTGCAAAAAAAGAGAGAATATTTTAGCTATCGTTCATTAACGTTCGATCAAACCTTGTGAGAAAGATGACCGAATTACTAAACAAACTGGCAGTAACTGAACTCTGGAGTTTGAAATGAAGGCTTTCACCTTCTGTAGAATCTCCCTGACAGCTGTGTCATTTTGAGGACATTTTAATAGTCCCATAACAGTGTCGTGAAACAGACAGTCCACTGTTAGGACGATCTCACGGCTGGTGACATATCTGCTGCTGTTTTGGACAGCGTAGTCTCCCTTGAAGGTGTGGTGAAGAACCACCAGTATGACAGGTTTGTCTGCAGGGTAGAATCAGGTTGAACATTCGTGGAGACACATATTTCCTATTCAAGCTAACATGCCAACACTACCAGCACCCTCCCCCAGATTGCGTAATAATCTGCAATTGCCCCTTTTTTTTAGCACTTCCTAATGACTTTGTGATGAAAATACTACAATCCACAGTCATTGCATATGATACTCTCATAATCAGGAATATGGTGGTTGTTTTGTGTCATCTGAATACCTTCAGGGATCTTTTTAAGAGCCTCTTCAATATCAGTCCCAACACGACTGACAATTGGACAGAACGCTACGATGACGTCACTCTGCTGTGGCGAATCGACTTGAGTCAAACCTCTGTTAGTTACATGTCTGATTATGTCCTCGTGAGCACCCAAAGTGTTGCCTGTCACCAAGACGTAGAATTTCTCCATGTCTAGTTTATCTGTAAAACACAATTCACTTTGTACAGAAAATTACATTCTAACTGGAGTTACATGGGCAATATGCATATACTGCAAACTGTACACATCAGAAATGCAAATTAATGTTGGGTCTCAAAAATAACTTTGTATTGTATAGCTACGTCTACCGTCAAAACAAATGTTAACGCTAAAAACATTACATTCCCCGTGACTTTTCGACGTTTGGCATGATCCATTTACATTGTATCAGAGAACTTGATGGAAAATGCATCATGATGTATAAGCACACTTTGTATTTTTCTCTGAAACGAACAAACTACTTTATTTATTTAGTCCTACGTGCACGAAATCCTCTTTTTTTACAATAATGAAATGTCATGTCAACGACATAGACACGACACTTACCTGCACAGCTGTCAACGTTGATCACTTACAAAACTGTAAATAAGCCTACTTAGTTTACACAGTAGCCTACCAAACGCAATATATCCACAAACTCACTCAATACACTGTGTCATACAGAATATAATACCAGATATACACTCAGCAATTCACCGTCACCTCTTTACCAAAACATAATCCGACCGTTTTAATTGAGCACACTTTCGCTTTCATTTTCTGGTAAAGGGCGGAGAATAACCAATCAGCAGCAGAGGAATGAAGTGAGGGGCGGAACGATCCGTCCACTTCAGTTCTCAGGGTAGTGAGAGAATGAAACTGAAACGGGATCGAACTTGGTGTACTTAATTGTCCTCTCAACCTTTTCAAACTTTTATGAGATAATTCAAAGTAGTGTAAATCTCTGGAAAAAATAGACAGTCCTGTGTAATGACAATACTATATCTAATAAAGAAAATAAGGAAAATCATGTTTAAATCTGAACTACATCCAGGCCAGGGCTGGGTCTGGAGCGGAGTTTGAGGCTGGGTCTGTGATTGGGGCGGAGGCAGAGATTCTGGGACTGAGGCTGGGGTTGAGGCTGGGGCTAAGGCCAGGGCTGAGGTTGAGGCCAGTGCTGAGGTTGAGGCCAGGGCTGGGGTGGGGTTGAGGCCAAAACTGGGTCTATTTCTGGGATTCTGTGTGCTGATGAGGAGTACTGCTGAGTCACAAGCCTGGGCTCCTTCTTTGAAAAGCGCCTTTCTGATGCCTAATCCTTGTCTTTGATTTTTGTGTGTGTTCTCTTCACATTTTACCGGCAAAAGATTGGCACCTTGCTTCTAGTTTTTCTTCAAATATAACACCTTTTAGGTCACATCCTGCCAGTAGCGAGCGGATTGGTGTAAAAAAATGCAGTGTTAAGCAAACATTTGTAACGGTGAAGCTGGAGGAATTCAACCACTAGATGGCAGCACGGTTATTGAGCAAACGAAAAGGAGAACGACGGAAAGTGCGACAGACAGACAGACAGACAGACAGACAGACAGACAGACAGACAGACAGACAGACAGACAGACAGACATAGCAAGGCTGTCTGTTTTGTTTATGCTTTATCGCTGTTTTATCGCTGTCAATTTTGCCAATGGAGATCTGTCATATCTTCCTTTGTATAGCCAATGCCAGAAAATAACTTTTAAGTGGGCCAATATGATATTCTGTGATTAACCTTTTTATTTCGTGAGTCAGGTATTGCGTAGACTAAACACATACAGCCTTGCCCGTAATTGACTGTGTTCTTCGTTAATCTGTAGGCCTACAGGTGTCACATTAGCAACTGCGATGATAACTTTTAATCATATAGCTCTCTTTAACCTCACAGACACAGTCTAGTCGTACACACAGGTTTCATTAAGCCCAATTCCTGCCCTCTTCTATGGAGGAAAACTCATTCAGGAAACGGATCGTTGAGCGGGGCTGTCGGACCAGCCCAATAAATCATTCTTTAATCAGAGCGCCATGAGAGTAGGTACGGACACAATCCGGCGCGCCGCGTCACCTGTATTTCCACCACCCCTGTAATCCACAGTTAAGCGTTCAATAGGCTCTAAATTTCCTTCCCTCGACTCGTTTGTCAGCATTTGTTTCTATGATCCCTTCTACACCCACATGACGATCTACTGAGGGTGTGGGTCATGGGTCACGGATCTGTTCGCGTGTTATCCCCCCACACCCCTTCCGTGACCTGTTCTGGTTAACTGTATAAATCAATTGACCCAACGCACCAACACAAACTAAACGCGTGGCTTTTGCGTTACCTTTAACGGTATAGTTCAATCAGTCTGAATATGGTTATCGTTTGTTGAAGACTGCGAGGCAAAAAAATAAATAAAATAAATGCGTATAGTAACTGACGTCAGGGGCACATCTGAATTTTTCTCCGCGCTCTTTCATTTGACAAGCAGTCTAGAGGAGGTCCAGCGAGAGTGTGTCCACGACAGCCAGCTCGTGCAGCGCGAGCGCAGGAATAGGTTCAAACTGCTGGTGTTTTTTCTTGCGAGTTTTAACATATATTATTACATTGTTGATAGATTGATTTGATACCGATATGGATTAGAGTACTTGGAACCATGTTAACATTATGTCAGGGCTTGCTTAGTGGAAAGTAGCTAAATATATTGAAAACCACGAGCATTATTATGGGAGGAACCGAGTGGAATGCCTGATATTGCGGACACACCGAACGCGGTTTCCTACAGTTTGGATTATATGATACTGTTCACTCTAGCCTAAACTGTGGCAAGAAAACTACTTTTAATTGCTGAAGATTAATGAAGATATCAAACGAAAACGCAGTTGGCAAGTAATAAATCAACTAAAAACATGAACCATCTAGTCCCATGGAGACATGCTTATTTTACACAGACTTGTGTCGTTTTCATCTAAACTCACACGGACGTGTATTTGCTTGTTCTCTCTCACTCTTTCACTGTCATATTTATTATACTGTCTACTCTTCTCATCTGAAATGGTTATGCTAAAGGCAAGTGGTCCAACGCGGAACTGTCTTCGCGCCAGGAGCCAAGGTGGAAATAAACTTCGAAAATCTCTCGCTTGCACTTTGCCATTAGATGCCATGAGAAATGATATATCACAGGGCCAAGGGCATCTTCTCAGCACACTCCGGAATAACACAGGTGACAGTTCGTGGAACAATTTGGGTACGGTAAAGTTCGGGAATAAAAAGCTTCCAAAAGCCATCATAGTCGGTGTAAAGAAAGGCGGAACGAGGGCTGTCTTGGAATTCATAAGAATTCACCCAGATGTGCGGGCAGTCGGAACCGAGACACATTTCTTCGACAGAAATTATGACCGCGGCTTGGACTGGTACAGGTAACCGTATAAACCTGCAAAACGACACTTCTAAGATCATTGAAACCCTCTGTGTCCCACAATATCTAAGACCTGTTAGTTTAAATTAACGTTTACGGGGCCGATACATTGTTTAGCCATGCCAGTCTTTTCCAAACGCAGCAATAGTCAGTCATACATGTACTATACAGAAAAATCAATAAGTCCGATGACAATACAGTTTTTACATAACACTCCAGTGCTGTCGTTTTCTAATAGTCAGTATAATGTTAGAAAACTCGATCTTTCTGTTCCTAAAACCATAGTGGCCTACTTATTTGCCCCAGAAATGACCCAGAGTCACTGTCCTCCATAGGATCTTCATTCTGTTAGTGATTTATTACTCTTAAACTTGGGACATGGCCAGTGAAACATGAAAGGCACATCGTGGCCAATTCTCCAAGGACAGAGACTGCTGTGCCACCGCTGCCTTTTGATTCCATTATCGCTAGGAACCTGGAAACTGTCACCATGTTTCCCTTAAGGAGCATGTATACAAACTAAAAACAGAACAACATCAACATAGTTTTATAATAGGATATTACACTCCTTATGATCGATTCAGTGAATGATCGCTAAAAGTCAAGTTACCATTAGCTGCCTATGTTTTTCCACAAGTAGGCTAATGATGGTGTTATATTATACTATTCTACTTTAGGATCAAATCTGCATAGTGCTACTTTGGTCACATTCATGTTACTTCCTTGTCTCTGTCTATATTCCATCTTCTAGGGGCTTAATGCCACGAACACTTGACAGCCAGATCACCATGGAGAAGACACCTAGCTACTTTGTTACCAGAGAGACGCCCCGCCGGATCTCTACCATGGCCCGAGACACGAAGCTTATCGTCGTGGTGCGTGACCCCGTAACCCGAGCGATATCTGACTATACCCAGACTTTGTCCAAAACGCCCGACCTGCCAAGCTTCCAGGAGCTTGCCTTCCGGAACCAGAGTCAGGGTCTTGTGGACACCTCCTGGAACGCCATCCGGATCGGCCTGTACGCTCTCCACCTGGAGAACTGGCTGCGCTACTTCCCCCTGGCTCAGATCCATTTCGTCAACGGGGAGCGGCTGATCGCAGACCCGGCTGGGGAGCTTGCTCGCGTACAGGACTTTTTGGGACTGAAGCGCATCGTCACAGACAAGCACTTCTACTTCAACAGGACCAAAGGCTTCCCCTGCCTCAAAAAGCCTGAAAGCAGCAGCTCACCTCGCTGCCTAGGCAAGTCTAAGGGCAGGACTCACGTTCAGATAGACCGGGACGCCATTGAGCAGTTAAGAGAGTTCTACAGGCCCCACAACGACAAATTTTATGAAATGGTGGGTCACGATTTTAAGTGGGACTAGAGTTGTTTTTCATAGAGGATGCAAAAGGAGAGACAAGGTGTCTACTGGGAATGCAAGGACTTTTTCGAAGGACATTTGTAGTTTGCAATTAGGAAGAGCAGTTTGCGTGTGACAGGCTTAGCACGTGTTGTCACCCTTAATTTTCAAACTCATAGGCATAGTATTAGCTAGGTACTCTATCTTTGTTCTGTTAGTGGCTACAGTACATTAGAAAAATTTGATAGACCAAGATTTTCGTTTTGACTTCATATTAGTTCACTGGATACCATGAATCCAGTTGCACCTGCATCTTTACGGCGTAATACGTTTCCTGCTGACTTGCGGTCCCACGTGCCGACAACAACATTACTTTGTTAAACCTGCCTCACCAATAAAGGCGGCTCTATTAAAAGCAATACTTTGGAAATGTCAGTGACGTCTTAAAGGAAAGAGAAGAGGTTTTGTTGTGAGCACCAGCATTCTGCAACAGGAAAACTTTCAAACAGCAATATATTTTACGCATGACGCAGAACTTACGACTGATGAAGACCTTTTTGATCGATTAGTGAATTGCCTTGACCTAGTTTTGTCATTAACCAGGTACAGTTCACACATGTCCGTAAATTAATCATCTGTAACAGAAAGTGTATTACTAAACTGTTGTTCACTTTGAACAACATGAAACCAGGAATCGATTATCTTGGTTAATAAACACACAACTCACACGATCCTACTCCTCGTTAACTATAGAGGTGAACCCATCCACTGAAAACTCACCCTCCATGAACTAAGGGAAGATTAAATAAATGCACTAAACGCCACCTGCTTACAGTCAATGTACTTCTAATAAATATAATCTTTACTTAATGGCTGTACTTTAAATGGTTAGATCTAGATATTCTCAGACGTTTCTTCTTTAGATGTTTCCCTCCCTGTTGTCCTTTTTCTAACTGAAGATATAGCCTCAACATTTGAGTTCTTGTGCAATCTTATTCAACACTTTCTGTCATCAGTCTAGCTCAGTCGAATGTCAGTGTTGGAGTAAAACCACAGTCTGGGTCTCCCCACAGTAAAATAAAGACCGCATCTGTACGGATAATTTCTCTGCATGTGATCATAGAAATGAAAATGTTATTGCGTCACATCCTCCATCCTTATCAGTTCCAGCACAACGGTGGACAAGGATTCTGGCAAGCCCCTTAGATGTTTGGATTGGAGACGGAATAGATCCGTGGGGTGAAAAATTCCACCTCGTTCTCAAAGACAAAGGAGAGCAAGTCTAGTTGTGGCAGGTTGTCGGATAGATTATGTGCCGGCTAGTGACATGATTGCTTTGAAAAAGTTCGGATATCGGTGGGAATATACCAAGTCTGAGGCTATGCCTGGGGCTCACGCAGTGAGAGCTCTGCAGTGACAAAACGTCTCGTCATAGCTGTCTGTATTTTTCCATGGGAAATACAACTAGTCAGAGGAGACACTGACCATGAAATAGTTGCTAAGCCGCAGAATACCGCGCACATTCACACATTTCTTCTGATTGACAAAACCTCATTCAATTGATGTCGTGTACCAGTGTAACATCAAGGCTAAGTCCATTCATGAAAAACACTCTTGTCAACTTATCATAGATGGCTAAAGTACACCCATACATCATTCAAGTAGGTGAAAGTTTAAAAGGTACTCAATAACAGACTAAAACCAAAGTAACGGGACTAGTTTGAAAAGTTAACAAGGGCAAAGTATTTTTGTAATGAATGTAAGGAGTGAAAGAAAAAAGTTGTCAGATAATTTACGAAACTGAAAGGATGGAATTTTCATTCCTTTATAGACAAAGGTGTTCTTCCTTAGTTAATCAGCAGAGGAGGAATGTAGAACAGGTTTTTCTGTCCAGTGAAATTTAGGACGCCAGATCTCCTGTGTTATCTACTTACTGTACCTCTGAGCTTTGACACTGTTATTTAACAGTCAAACTGAAAATAAAGGCTCTTCTCATTAAAATTCCCAGCAAGAACTTTTCCTGAGAAGACCTACTTGTGACTTCCAGCTTTGAAATATACATTGCCTACACAGAATTCATTATGTGGTGCTAAAACAACACATTCTCTCTCTCTCTCTCTCTCTCTCTCTCTCTCTCTCTCTCTCGCTCTCTCTCTCTCGCTCTCTCTCTCTCTCTCTTTCTCAGTCTTTATCTCTCACTATGCTTTCTATCTGTCCAACTGTCCCATTTTTTTTCCTTTCTCCCCATCTCGCTGTCTTTCCGAACATTCATTAAACCTGGAGAACCTCCTGGTTTGGCGGAGGCAGGGACGAGGGAAAGGGTTACTGCCGCCTCCTCTGCTCCTCCTGTCATGTTCCACCCTCTGAAGATCATTTCTGGGGCCTGTTGAGGACACACAGGTGAGCTCCTATCCAACAGGCACTAGCTAGAGGCAGCTCTCGGTGTGGTACACATGGGTCCTAATTAGGCCTCGGGACTGGAGCGGAGCAGATCCCCCGAACACACATCAGCCAGTGTCTGATTAGATCCGCGCCAGAGGAACCCTCTCCTGAGATTGCTTGCAGGTCAAGGCCCTTCTCTCTCTCCCCGCGATTTCTCTTTTTTCTTCTCTCCTCTGTCTTTTCTCTCTTTCCCTCTTTTCTCTCTCTGAATTTATGGACCAGAAAGTACAGTGTGTATGTTTTTGTCTCAGTAAGGAAATCGTTTGATGGTAGGGAAGCCGGGGAACTGTGATAAGGAAAACTGTCAACAATCTGAAAAACACTAACAACTTTTATACGTCAAAACCCCCTAATATTAAGAAGAATGCTCAGTAACCATTTTTGCAGTAACTGTTAATACTTTGTAGGTTTAAATTGAATAACTGAAGTTTCGTTTTTCTACAGTACATTTTCTCAAATTCATAGTGCTGACATTCTTGTCCTTTTCTGAAAACGAAATGTCATTCCAATACCCTCAACATTTCCATACTGTGTCAGTTTCCACAAGAAAAATCCAACTCTATTGTGATAAGAGCTAATGTAGAAAAATGTTCTAGCTAGCTAGGCATCATAGCACACACAGAATCCAGGCAAAGCACAAATATGGCCACATATTTCAGATAAATTATGGAGAAGTGTGTGTTGAGTGAGTCAATGAGTATTCAACTAGCATGGTTTTATTTCAAAGAGAATATTTATCCCCAAGCTGGTCTGTGAAGGTGGAGAAAGTCATTTCGTTTTCATGCTGGTTTAGTTAAGTATTTATTCATCCCATTCTGATCTGCACCACTACTCATCATAATCATGCAGGGTTGTATTGTACATGAACCAAGACAGTGCATTAACCTCATCAAGCCCTCTTAAGTAAACTCCATTTTACATTCCCTCTGACTTGGTTATTAGTTGTTCTTTTGGCACGTGAGTGACACCAATAGCAGGTAACAGTGCATCTCTACTGCAGGAAGCAGAGCACACTGTTGTAGGTTTCGGCTGCATTTGAGGTTTCCTGCTGCAGAGGCGACAGGGTGTCCCAGTGGTAAAACGTGCCAGTGGCCTGTAGAACCGTATTAACATGAGGAACTGACAAGAGCGACACCCTCCTCCTGGATACCTAACGACACAAGAGATGCATTCTACTACTACGATACCTGAAGTACCATGTAGAGATTGGGTCTGTGAGTGTGTTTGTGTGAGCGAGAGAGAGAGAGAGAGAGAGAGAGAGAGAGAGAGAGAGAGAGAGAGCGAGAGCTATCACAGTGAAATGGATTTCAGCATATAGGCAGTTAAGAAGGACCGGCTGCTATTTTAACTCGACATGAAGAAAACCAGATGAATCTGCACTATTACTCTCCTCCAGAGACTCCACAGTCTAACAGAAATTGATTGTTATACATCATCACTAAAATAATGAGACACAACCATAGGTAATTTCACATACATATTCCACTGCTCTTTAATACGTTTTCTTGTATTATATTGTCTAATCTAGTAGTAAAATGTAAGGTCCAGTTACCAGCGGGATACTAAAAACGATAGAGTTAATGGGTACTTTTTACTTAAGAATATGTCAGAGCCCATGCATCTTTACATTAAGTTGAGTAAAAAGTGTAGTTGGCACTTGAACTGTTACCTCTCTTTTTACTATCTGTAAATTACCTGTACTTGAGTGAAGGATGTGCGCACTTTTGCCGTTTTTGGATTACTTTTAGCCTCGTAGCAAACATATAGTACAGCGCGTCTATTTCAGTCTTCGAACCTACACTCCAGATTGGCTTGTGCCTTGCAACCTTTTCTCAAGTCTTCTGAAGAGAAGACAATCGAAGACATCCCTGACGCGCAACTCCGTTCTCTGAAGTTCGGCGCGCAGCTTCCAAATTAGAAACAGCTGTTCATAGCCATTGCCTTGTTGTTGTATTAATTTGTCAGATTGGTGAAAGCTGGTTTTTCCCCCCGTTTGCGAGAAGGGGAGATCATAGGTAGAGGACTGATTAAAACTAGAAGCAGCCAGGCCTTGGAGGTCTTCTCTCCAGGAGTTGTGTTCTAATTAGGTAGTGTGCCTCAAATCTTGTGGAGGAGAATAACAAGCCCTAGCCTGAGCACACCCAGCAATGAGCCTCGCTGTTCAGGCTGACACTGATGAAAACACATCCTGATGTATAAACATTTTCCAGGGCTGTGCGTCTCCACACCTACACAAACAACCAATGTACAGGAACTTCGAAGTAGCTCCACACACAAGGACTTTCTGTAGAGTTTTCCATCTGAAATCGGGACAAAGCACAGTGGGAGATTTGCAGGCGATAGGCATTTTATGGATTTAAAGATGATTGAGACGACCTTGTTATTTCTTAATCTCACACCAAGTTTTAAAAAACATTCACACGATCAATTTAAAGCATGTGGAACAGACTGTATAAAACAAGTTAAAATAAATTAAACCAGAGTTAACCTTAAAGAATGATGTAGTTGTATGTAGTCTGTTGTTTTACAGTACTATTTCAAGATTCAGAATCTGACATAAAAACGGATTCAAGTTCGGACAGTTCAGATGTGAATGAATGTAATTACTGTCACCTCTTGAATGTGGAGCCAAAAGATTCATGCTGAGGGTACTGACTGACTTTGATTGGTTGAATAGAGGGATAATCTTGGAAAAACACGAGTTATACTTGTAAAACCTAGATATTTTCTTCCTGCTTCCAAATATACCATTTACTATTTAATACACAAGAACGATTTGAAGAGAAGCCTAACTGAAACATGTTTAACCCTTTGATATAACATTAGACGTCTTTGATGAAGGGATCTCTGTAGCAGAAGGAAAGTTCTTGATATAAACACGCATACATACGCATGCATGCCTAGTACACATAGACATGATTATATCTCTCTGAGAGAAGCTGGTCACGGTATTGATGTCACATGATATGGAAAGTTGTGCTCATTGCAGCTTTAATGAATACATTACCTTTTATGTTCCTCCAAACACCAATTCATCTTCCAGATTTTTTTTTAAAGGACAGAGATGCCCACCTCAGGCTCTGAGGAAGTAAAAACACAAATATCTGCTCATACGCTAAGTATTCAGCACAAACATCCTGAACCAACGCTTGTCTGTGTGTGTGTGCGTGTGTGTGTGTGTGTGTGTCTGTGTGTGTGTGTGCCTCTGTGTGATGCATGCACATGGGTTTGTGTAGCAGTGGTTTGGGAAATTTCCTAGTGTTTTTGCCTCCATGTCCACAGCCACAACATCAAAGCTGCCCCACACCTCCCACAAGAACCCACGCTTTTCCATGAGCTAGACTTTCATTTCACCATCATCAAAATAAAACTTAAATAAACATACATAGCAAGTTCCTTATAGGAAAAAAAACACCACAATCAAAAGATTCTTCCAGCGCAAGAAATAAATTGCTTGTAAATCCAAAGATATCTGGAACAACAACAAGAAAAATAGATACAAACATTTTTTGGTCAGGTAGAAAACAAACTAGCAACATCACATGAATTTGACTGACGTCTCTCCAGATCTCAGTATTCCTGTGAAGTTGGTCCAGATATGTTAATGTCGGAATCCACGGCCTCACGCGTTGGCTGATGCTGCAGATCTGCAATGTGCGTCTGTGCGTCTGCCAACCAGCTGGAGCAAGCAGAATCAAGCTCTCCATCACTCACATCACAAACAGCTCAAGAAACAGGACAGGCCTGGAGGATACATGTTGGATTACTAATCCAATGCCAGAATCATGTTGTATTACTAATCCAACGTGCATCGATGTTTCCCTGATTCAAATGATGGGTTGAGCCCGATAATGACCCATCATGAGAATCAGGTGTGCTGGAGCAGGGAAACATCGAAAACCTTCAGGACAGCGGCCCTCGAGGACCTGAGTTTGACACCCCTGGATTAGACTGATTTACAACACCAGGAGTGCAGTTTTATAGCTTTGTAGTATTGTGGGCTTCCTTCAGAGAGGCAAAGCTAAGAGGTTGTCTGCATTATTCAGGTGGCTGTAGTCTGTGGTGGTGCTTGTTCTTGGTACATGTTAGAATTCCCTTCAGACATTTCTGTCGCGATGATGATCAACTGAGTTCATTAACGAGTCAGAGATTCTAAACTAACCGGAAAAATGTAATTGACGAACACTTGACTTAGCTGAGGACCTCAACAATGCAGGTGTCAACAGTATTGTAACCTTTGCCAATTCATTGGTGAATGCATTGGATTATAATACTGTACAGCTTTTGTGGAAACATTTTCCACTATAGACGTGGAGTGGTTCCTGAAAGGATCTGTCCACGGTCCTGAAAAGGCATCTTTTAACGCTTTCTAATACAGAATATACTTCCTTATCCCAGCTCACTGCCTCAGGTTATATAATGTTGCTACTGAGGCCATTTGGCATCACAGCATCATACATATTACATCACCTAAAGAGCTTCTGTATGAGGATGCACTCTGACATGTTGGATTTTTAATCTCCAATTAAAAAGGAATTAAAGTAGCGCAGTCAAGAGGAGAGAAATAATTGACATACTCTTTCCACATCGAAGTGAATTATTGACTTTGTTTTCATTTCTGCGAGAATGTTCTCGCATTGGAGCTCTCTCTCTCTTGAGCTGCAGGGGAAGAGAGGAGTCACTCTGCCGAGGTAGGGACGAGATGCATTTAGACCGGATGAAGCGACAAGCGCAGTGACTGGACTCAGAATCAGTGTGTGTGGCAGTATCTAAGATGGCGAGGAGACCGATGGTTGTGCGACTGAAGTAAGGTAGGGCGAGAGATGACGGTGACGAGAGAGGTAGACGCGCGGGAGACCAGAAGGCAGGGTCGAGAGGGGGGGGATGAGAGCGGACGGAGGCCGGCCGGGAGACTATTTAACCTTATCCCTCTGTGGAGTCCTGTTGAATGACCGTGGAGAAGGCGACTCTCAATCTCCAACTAACTACAAAATACTTCCCTTTCCTATTTCCACTACATCATCATCTAGTGTATGAAGTGCCCGACTTACTCTCTCTCTCCTGTCGCCTCTATAATCTTCAGATTCATGTCCCCGAGGGTCGAAATGAGCTTCGGAGATTGGGCATCCATTAGGGGCCCCAGGGGACACCTCGCGATATCTAGAGGAGATTGGCTGTCTACATATTGCAGGGCCCAGCAACCCAGGAAAAGATCCGCTCTAGCCTGTAATCAACTCAACCAAACGTATAATCCTAAAACGACAAGACAGGTTCACGTGTTAAATGGGAGAATTTAAACAAGTCGCAGATTCTTCCTCTCATGTATTGCTAATTAGATCTACGTCACAACAGACAGGAGAATAGCTCTGTCAATGCCAGAACCAGAGCTTCTGAACAACCTCAACATCACATGACTCGACACTTTCAGGTCTTACCAGGAAATGTGGCCACAGATGAAAGTGAACAGATTGATATTCCACAGGGCAGCATGGTGCCTTAGGTGTGTCATGGCTATCCAACCTTCATCCCCAGAGGCTTTTCTGGGTCTCCTTCGTTCAATATTTCTCTCACTCTTTTTACTCTGCCCCTGGTTTGCTGTTGAACAGGTAACAGCTTGCCTGTGTGAATGTCACGATGCAGAAAAGGATCTGTTGGACGATGTCTTATTTTCCACGCTGGGCTACTGTACCCTGACATTGTGACGAGCAAGGAGTTATTGGAGGCTCAATCAAAGGATTACTTCGTGAAGTGATATTCAGTTCTGATGCAGGGTCGGCGAAAAATGAAAACAGAAGACATAAACACAATTTCAGAAAATGGATGACGGCGTCAAACGAAATTATAGGGGAAAAAACAGAACTTATTTTGTTATGTCTTAATATCCCTTAGCCTACAGCAAAACTAATATAACCATAATTCAATCTGTCATAAATAAAGGATGGCCCTTAATATGGCAACTGACACCTTATTGGATGACAATATTAGATCTGATGGACCGATACGTCTTGATAAAGCCAAGACTCTCAGCGCACAAGACATCTCACCGGGGACATATTTGGAACAAGTTCGCTTCTGTGGAGACTTTATTTTCCCCAAGTCATCAACGTTAGGTTTTTGCAATGGAAACGCATTGAGCGCCACCAAGTGGATAGATTCGGAACTGAATGAGAAAAGAGGAAAGAACCGGAACACAATTGATTCAAAGCCATATAAATCAACAATATTTTTTTTATTTTGTACATGATATTCTTTTCTTGCATTGCTAAACCAGTGGCATGTATACAAACAATGCCCCACGCTCCAAAGTAATTAATTATTTCAAAAGTAAAAAAGGACCATTAAAAGTGCATTCCATTCATTAAAATATCACAGAGTAAAAACTTAAGAGCATTGCCATTCTCATGCACAAAAACACTTAGTCTAACCTTCTTTCAGTTCCATTTCAACCCGAAACATAAAGATGTATTGATTTCAAAGCTCGTTTGAACCAGAAATGTGGAAATATCTCTCTGTTTTCTGACCACCACCATCCGCCGCTGAACAAAGATATATACTGTAGTGTTGAGTTGGCATTCATGTACTTTCATTTTGGCAGCCATTAACGAGGTAGACAAATCTGACCTAACTACCGCCTTTGCTATACCTTCTCTCTAAAACTCTTCCATACAGTAGTATGACAAGACACTGATGCAAAGTCAAATACCCTGTTTGTTCTGCACAGTGTGCCGGTGTAAAATGTGTATTACAGGTGCAAAGCACATTTCGAAATCCATATTTATATATATATATTTTGATACATATTCTTCTATAAGACCTCTGTATTGCACTGATACAGCATCGACGTGTTTGATTTGAATAACCGGAACATGACCTTTCACACACCAACCTGTCGGTGCCTAATGTCTCTGCTCACTCTACCTTGCATCCTTTCAAATATACATGTTCCTCACCTGTTCCTCACTGTTCTCTTTCTCTAGGGTTTAACAAACAAACTCTATGAATCAGCTGGGTTTCACGAATAGCGCTATCATCATAGAGAAACTGGATTTAAGTAGCGATTATCCTTCAGAAACGAAATGATCTCAGGGGAAGGGGGTTTTAGTTTAAAAACGTGATTGACAGAAAGGCAATCTGGCAGCATAGGACCAACTGACGAGACTGTTAAGACTCCTCTACCGTGTTACTGATTAGTACTGACCAACACAGCGAGACACCAGTCACTGAGCAGATGACAGGAAAACACCAACGTCACATAATTGGTTTGCGCTAACCATCCGACTGTAGGAACATCATCTAGAAACACAGTGTGAAAACTGTACATACCCGACCCAAACCAAGACAAGAAGCTACACGGCGTAAGCGTTCACATTCATTTCTGCAGTCTATCGATTTGTCGAGTGTGTTTTTAATGTTGCATTCAGACGCTTGGGGTTGGCTTCCGTTGAACGTTAAGTGGCCCAAGCGAGGCCAGGACAGCCCACCGTGTCTCCTATTGCTGAAGCGTGACGCAATGTGCAAGTACACCTTCTAGACAGGACATTAGTCCTCCAATATCTTTGTACGAATGCTTTGGAATCGAAACACAAATGAAAACGATACAGAAAAAATAATTAGCATGTGAGTTGATTTACTTAGTGAGGTGAATGAGCATTCATACAAAAATGTATATTTGAAGAAAATGTGCAAACAAAGCATTGACGTATGCCTAAACGTGCTCTCTGATGTTGGCATTTGGAAAAATATACAGTTAGAAATATATACACATCGAAAAGTAGCTGTTTAACATACTCAGTGTGGACATTAGCAAGAGTTGCTTGCATAGTTCAGTGCATGCATTAGCAATATATCATGCAAAGAATTGCTGACATACATTTCGTAATGGCGGTTCTCTATTCTCTGTGTACTTCAGTGCATTCGACACGCATCTGTTCTGTAGCCTAAGACAAAAATGCGCACAAGCTGTAATGTGAGAGAGAAAGTCATAGGAGGACGGGGCCAGTCTGAGCTCACCATATATCATCTGTACATATACAGTGCTTTATAAAGACATTCCGTTAAATAGTCTTTATATTTATATATATATGTATATCTTGGTAAATATATGTGTAGAGAAATGAGCGGTGTGTTTGAGTAGCTTTCGACATCAACCCTGTGTTAGTCTTTAACGGAATGTTTCAAGATGGCAGTTGGTGTAGTGGACCCCCCTCGCCCCTCCCAAGGCCTCGCTGTGCACCTGCAGTGACGGCCTCCGGCCCCCGGGGACAGTGGTGTGGGGAGGAGGAGGGGGCCAGGGGCTGGGCCGACAGAGGGCCCTCACTGCTGAAGTCTTGCTGTTGTAGCTGTTTTTGAGTCCCTATTAGACTACGGCAGGTCAATAGGTCTAATCTGGGATAAACAGTGGCTGCTTAAATATGGCTAAACTATCACTACAGACCATGAGCAGATACATTGGTACTGTTGTCAACGTTATGAACAAGCACATTGTTGACTTGACTACGACTATTACATCTTAGAGCTGTTCAGCTGGCATCTGCAAGTTTGCTCCTACTTGGAGCAACTGAAAATGATTCTCAGCGGTTAACTGATGTTAAAATCTTAATACAAACATACTTACGTCAAGAGTTCATAAAATACCTTACAAAGTAAAAGGGGGTTTCTTATTGTCATAAAAATATGAAAGAGTAACTATCTGAGGCACTGTTGTTTGCTTTTCAGATGTGGCTACCGGCTGTTTCTGCAAACCGTATGTTGGTGAAATCTTTTTGGAAACGTCTTACAGACTACCAGTCGTCTTTCTCAGGTGCAAAGTTATCTGGTGTCTGTAATTGAGTCTGGTGACTGAGCAGTCCATATCTCATCCTTCACAATGTACAAACGGTCATTGGTAGGGTTTTTCTCGTACTTTGAACCGTTTCGCAATCTTGCTCGCTACTACACAAGAACTGGCTTCCTCATCTGCCCGAGATGAACCATGATAGTATGCTACGGAACCAGGTATAAATGACATTAAATGTGCATTTCATACATTTATATAATACTATATAATAATCCGTATGATTAATACAATTCTTCAAAAACAATGCAATCCATACAAAGTGCTTTGTTTAAATCCATTCCTATAGAATCGTTTAGTAAAGTGAACAATGACAGACGTGTCATATGTGGCAGCGGCCAATCATAGACGATCGATGAGCCAGCGATGTTTCGATTGGTCCATCTCCCCCCAAGGAGATCGGTGAAGTTGGTTGAGAAACATTCTAGCTGCACTGTAGAGTCACCGGGGTCCGCGCAGGCCTTTCACTTGGACTTCTGGGTGGTCCGTGTGGAGTTGATGGGGATCTTTCTAGATGGCATGGTCTTTTTGTGAGGGTCTTTCCCATTGGCAGAGGCCTGCGTGGACGCATCCGCTCCCGACGACTTGGACTTGGTGGAGGACAGAATCAAGCGCTTGGCTGGGGTCGACGTCTTAGACGACTCTTTGTCTTTGACCAAGGCCGCGTTCGTCTGGGCCTCTGGCGCCCCCTGCTGGGCCCTCCTACCGGCCACGTCCCCTTCCCCATCCACTGGCAGGTCTCCGCCCCCTTCCTCTGGGCTTCCCCTGGCCTCGCCTCCCCCTGCCCTGGCAGTGCTGGATGTCTTCCCCTCTGTCGATCGGCGTGTCTCTTTCTGCCTCAGGGCACTTTTGAAGAAGGACAAGCCCTTGTCTTCCGTCTTGCTGTTCCTCCGGGGACCCCTCGACGGAGGCGGAGCCGCGTTGGCGGATGGGACGCCAACGCTTGACGATCGAAGGCTGGTCATGGACGAGCTGCTGCTGGAGCTCCGCCCCCCTGGCCTAGCCTCCGCCCCTCGGCCCGACCTGCCGTCAGGCCGGCTGGCGGAAGCGCCGGCATCCCCGCCCCGTGCCGCTCCTCCGCTCGCCCTCGAGGAGGCCCCGCCATGACCCGCCCCCTTCTCTGGCGCTGCGCTGGCCCGCGAGGCCTCCCTGCTGCCGCTACGTTCAGCTGCTCTTACCCTGCCGGACGCTGAGCTCTTCTCTGCACTCCCTCTGGGGGACGTCTTCCGCGGAGGGTGGGCGCTCTGGGTGCCCGGAGAGCTGCCGCTCTTCTTCTGCTGAGCCGATTCGGGGTGCAGCATCTCCTGGGCGTGAGCCGTCCCCTTCTTGGCCGGCGTGGCTGTTTTTGAGGACGCGGCCTTGCTGGTTTTGGCGGGAGCGTCACTTTTGTCCCTGGAGGAGGCGGCGCCGGTGGCCGCCGTGCTCTTGGCGTGCGACCTCGAGGGTGACCGCTCAGGTGTGGGAGAGCTGCGGGCTGGAGACGAGGACGAGGTCGCCGGCCGCTTCTTAGGGCTCCTCTCAGTCTCCTGAGCAGACTTCCCTGTGCTCCTCTTCGCCCCCCCGCTGTCTCCTCCTCCTCCTCCAGTGCCTCGCTGCTTGGTCTCCTTGGAGATGGCGCCATGCCCCGGACTGGCCTGCTCTGAGGCTGTGGTCATGTTATTGTTGTCCGTGGCCTGGCTTGGGACCCTGGGCTCGACCTGGCCTGTTGCCCTGGGGTGGGACTGCTCCTGGAGCCTCTTAGCACCTGCAGTACCTTCCAAAGCCACTAGGGTCTTACCTCCAGGAGGCCTGTCCAGCTTGCCCGAGCCACTGTAGTTGGAGGTCTTGTCATCAGCCGCCTCGCCTATCCTCTCCAGGGTGGGCGAGGACGAGTGTGACTCAAGGGAGAAGCGGGAGGGCGAGTTGGAGCGCAGGTGGAGCTTCGAGGAGAGCGACCAGGAGGGCTTGGTTCCGTTCTCGCTCAGCGCCAGGGGGCTAGCCATGGACGAACGCGACGAGAAGGTCTGCCTGGGAACGCTCCGCATCGCCGGGCGGGTGGAGAGGCCTGTTGGTCAGGAAGGAGGACAGAGACACAACTAAAAGAGCGGCCTGAGCACAATCACAAGTCTGCTCTGACGAGAGCGACGCCAAACCCTAAGGGCACGCCGTCACCTGATCTAAGCAGGTCGGCGAACCCAAAGCACGCTCGCAAGCACCTCGGAGGGTAACTCGACCTGAAAGCCTGCGTCGCTCACCGTCATCCTCGCTCCGCTCCCCCGCAAACTCGGCCGACTCGGAGAGGGAGGCTAGCGACGTGCGTCTGGAGGATCCAGACGAGGCCTGGCTGGGTGGTCGGCTCCCCATCAGCCTGCTGATCCAGTGTTCACATAGAGACGAGCTGGTGGAACCTGCGGGGAGACACACGCAGCCCCGGGCTCTGTCACGTGGCTCATTCTGCGATGTGTATGGCTGTATTACTGTGGATGTTGTGGGTGCTTCGGTTCAAGCAACCTTGAGATTAAAATAGAGTTCTTGTGTGTGTGAAGTGAGCGAGAGAGAAAGGAAGAGATTGAGAGCGATAAATAGACAGATACAGTAGAAAGATAGACGAGAGAGAGAAGAATAGAGACAGGGACCAGAGACAGAATGGGTGAAATTCATTGTGCAGTGCAGCTGAACGCTTAAAGCTACCTGCCACAGAACTGTTCGCAGACCAGGATGGAATGGTGGCTCGTCTCTGATAAAACAGGATGTAGGCAGTTTGCTTGCAAACGTCATCATCTGCTATGGCTTGGACATCGCTGTCATCGAAACAGTACCACTGGCCATCAATGGAATTCTTACAGTAAGCTGCGGGACAATTCAAGAACAACAATGAGGTCGTTAAAGGCTTGAAATGGTGTGGTCAAGCAAAACATCAAACAGGAAACAGGAAATGGACAACGTTGAGGCTGAGACTGTGCCGTCAGCTGTGCAGTCAGCTACCTGTGTAATGACCTCCCTGCATGGTCCCGTGGTGGTTGCACACGGCGTACAGGTCATACAGGTAGTCCTCAGGGTCACGGCCCATCCCATAAGGTCGTCTCCACGGCGACCAGTGTGAGGGCAGGCTCCAGCTGCTCTGACTCCTCTTCACCATGTGGGGCGCCATGTCCATGCCCACCAGCGGGAAACGCACCATGTTCTGCATCTTCATCCTCCTGTCCCCATCCTGAAGGACACAGACCCAGCACGTCGGCCATGTTGGTTACCATGACCGCAGAGATGATAGGAATGCCATGTGATTGTCGTGAGAGCGGAATGGTTCACGCTAAGAGTGTGAGTGTTGCCTGATAAGCTAAGTGTGGGTGTGTGTGTGGCCTTGTATGTTGGTGTGGCCCTGTGTGTGTGTGTGTGGCCCTGTGTGTGTACTTGTGTGAGTGGCCTTGTATGTGTGTGTGGCCCTGTGTGTGTGTGTGTGGCCTTGTATGTGTGTGTGGCCCTATGTCTGTGTGTACCTGTGTGTGTGTACCTGTGTGTGTGTGGCCCAGCGTGTGTGAGTGTGTACCTGTGTGTGGCCCAGTGTGTGTGAGTGTGGCCCTGTGTGTGGCCCAGTGTGTGTGAGTGTGTACCTGTCTGAAGCGTTTGAGGTGGAGGATGAGGATGTCTGGCAGGGTCCAGAGGCTCAGCTTGATGCTGCCTTGCTGCAGCTGCTTGCAGTGTGGACAACGCCAGGCATCATCCGGAGCCAACTGATAAACAGAGACACACAGGCAGTCTAGAGGCAGCTAACAAACAGAGACACAGAGGTAGTCTAGAGGCAGCTAACACACAGAGACACAGAGGCAGTCTAGAGGCAGCTAACAAACAGAGACACAGAAGTAGTCTAGAGGCAGCTAACAAACAGAGACACAGAGGTAGTCTAGAGGCAGCTAACAAAGAGAGACACAGAGGTAGTCTAGAGGCAGCTAACAAACCGAGGCAGTCTGTTATGAAGCGTGTGTAAGACACGCTTACACAGAGACACATAATGTACTGTACTTACAACCAGACGTACACACGCACAGACACTCGCACATACAGTCAAACTAACATTCCTACAGACACACACGTACAGAGGATTCACAGACACACAGAGCCAGAGGACACTCACACGGACAGAGGACACAGACAGAGGACACAGACAGAGGACTCACACGGACAGAGGACACAGACAGAGGACACACACGGACAGAGGACACACACGGACAGAGGATTCACAGACACACAGGGCCAGAGGACACTCACACAGACAGACGACACAGACAGAGGACACACAGACAGGGGACACACACAGACAGAGGACACACAGACAGAGGACAGACACACAGACAGAGGACACGGACAGAGAACACACAGACAGAGGACACACAGACAGAGGACATGGACAGAAGACACACAGACAGAGGACATGGACAGGGGACACACAGACAGAGGACACACAGACAGAGGACACACAGACAGAGGACACACAGACAGAGGAAATGGACAGGGGACACACAGACAGAGGACACACAGACAGAGGACATGGACAGAGGACATGGACAGAGGACATACACACACCTGTTCCTCTTTGGTGTAGAGCTGGAAGCACTGTGCGATAGAGCAGGTCTGTGGCTGCAGGTGCTGCTCCTTCATCTGACGCACGCTCTCCGAGTCCGGGATGTACTCCTCTTCGGTGCGTTTGAACAGGCTGCACATGCAAAAAACACAGGTTCCCAAAGGTCACTCAGGGGTCAAACCATCCGCTTCAAAGCCACTCACTTGTTTTGTCGTGGGCTGGAAGAGGCCTCTGGAACCTGGAGTCGTAACAAACATCTCGCATCGACTGTCGACCCTCTGAATATTTGAGTGGGCTTCGGTAGAGGAAACTGCGTCCATCTAACGACATGCGGCATTTGCTGACGTTGGCCATATTTCACTCACTAGTCTTTCGTCTCCTTGTCCCATTCCACCACGATCTTCACATGAGGCGGTCCACCGGGACCACAAGACTTGTACGCTCTGCCAAGAAAAAATCGGATCAACAGGAAATCAATGGAAAAATCCTAGAGCTCGCCTGTGCAAGGAAACCTTAATATGACCAAAGACAACTAAGACTCAAACAACCATCGTAAAAGGTCACGTGCAGTCAGAATAAGTCTTCCTGTATACACAGGGATATCAGATGTTAGGGGTGAGGAACCGCTGCTCTCTGGTGGCGGCAGCTGGTATTACCTCTCCACTGAGGGGTGACACAATGGCTGCTCTTCCTGGGGCAACAGATAGGTGATTCCAACCACACCTACGACACGCAAACTAAACGGCCCAACCTGTAAAGAACAGCGACATACTTGTGACTTACTAATTCAGCGAAGAACTTGCCATCCGTCGTCTTAAGCATCTTTAAGCATCATGAAATCGCCAGTAATATTTGAATTCCTACAAAATATGTTTAGACAGATGATAGACAAAGCATAGCTCCCTGGTTCATCCCCAATAGGACATTGCGAATCATAACTGTGCCCAACTGAAACATAATGCAGTTGATGATACAAAAACAAGTACGTGGCCTGGGTTACCTGAACGTGCACACCTGGACGCAAGAGATGCCTCATCTTCTCCAGAATCTCCTTCTGCAGAACATCCCAGGTGACCGTGCGCTCCAAGTAAAGCACAAACGGATTTCCAAACCTGAGGAAGGTCACGCTTTTAAAAACAAATTCGAGTCCCTTCTTCCGATGCTTCCTCGCGTAATACTAGAACATCTTTCTTCCTTTTTTTATTTTTTTAAAGACCTTCAAATAGGTGTGCTTGTTCAATGTTATTCTCTACGTTGGGTTTGTGTACGGAACGCGAGCAGGATAGATGGCGTACCTGCGACCTTGCTGTCCAGCACAGGCCCTGTTGCACACCAGGAGGACAATCTTGTCCGCCTGCCCACTGTTTTTATTAGGACTCTGGGGTGGGGTCACGACCTCTTGTATCTGTGTGGACATCCTGTTGTTGTCGGTGCCGTACCTCAGGTTGTTCTGGTTCAGATTCACATGTGGACTTCCTACAACACCTAGCCAAAAACAACAACCCCGAAAGACACTAAGTTGCTCCGAATACAACAAAGTTTTATTTTTTACGACATATTACACAGCAGCACACAGTGGAGACAATAGAGTTTGTGTGGTCTGACTAACAACATCATCTTAGGGCGAATTTGGTTAATCACATCAAGATTAATAGCGTTAGAGGGTTTTGAGCGGGCGAAATCGAATTTCTGATGGATTAGTATGGCAGAGAGCTGAAGTGTCTGCAAGAGGCCCGTATAGAGGAGCCTTACCCCTCTGTGAACGGATCTGCTCAGGCCTGAACAGCTCAGGGGTTTCAAAGGCAAAGATGGAGTCGCTCTCCTGAATGATCTCAAGGTCGTCCTCGTCGTCGCAGAAGGAGCGATGGAAGCCGTCGAAGTACATTTCAGTGAGGACGATCTGTGGACAGAACAACGGCTGAAGCAATCTGACATCCGCCGCTCGTTCGTAAATTAGGACCTTCGATGCCGGTCGATCGTGTTCAAAATATACTCTGAATATGACAGTCCGGCAGGCACAATGTAGATAAGACTTAAAGATTGATGCACTTGTATTTCAAGTGCAGAGTCGAGTGGGTCGTACAAAGCATGAAAAACAGCCAGAGAACATCACAAGGCTGGTTGCTACCAGGACACTGTCACACTCACCAAACACAAACGGTGGCTTGTGTAAGATTCAGACAATAGATTCCTCTGTGACAGAAACCTTCAACGAAGCTCCAGAAAACAAAACCTGACAGTTATGAGTCGCGCAATGCTTTTTTCGTTTCTTTTTTCGGTTGGAACGTTTTTTTGACACAAAGGACGCAACAAAAAAAGTCACGTCTGCAGGCGCCTGTGGTGTTGAGTTTGAGTGTGAGGCTGTGCGCGTTGGGGAAGATACCTGTTCAGTTGGGATTTTGGTCTCCTGGGCAACAGCTTTCCTCAGTCTGGACACAGTGCTGGACAGAGGCACCGCCACTCCTACTCTCATGCAGTGAGAGCACTTTCCCTGATACACCACCGTCACGTACAGTGGCCTTGAACACGGACCAGAATCGAAAAAGAAACAAAAATCACTCTTACGTAACTATTATTTCAAGGTGGCTCACCGAAGCTGAAAACCAACACCTGTCAGCGAGTTGCTATGAGACGCGTCTCGCTTTTCTCTCCTGTCTCTCTCTCTCGCAGGACCGAGACCGTTGAGGTCAAAAATCGAAGAAACCAGATATCGCACAAACCCCACGGCGGAGGGATACGTATGGATGTACGCTGGGATACCGTCCGACCGGAGATGGAGTGTTGTCTTACCGGGTGTGTGGGACCGGGATGGGCAGTGAGATGCAGAGGAACGGGTCGAAGGTGTTGCTCTGTTTCTGGCAGTGCGGGCACGTCAGAGACGACCTACGACGGAACGCAGAACACACGCAGAAAGAACGCGGGGAAAATTCCACTGTGACATTCCACACCGGCTGTCAACGCTGACCTCGCTCACAATTCACAAAAGTCAAAGTTATGACGTACAGCATATCTTTATATATCAATATTTAGACAATCGGTCACAGGGGGTGCGTTTCAGGGCCAGTTTCACCTGTATTGAGCCTGGAACAGCTCCTGGACGAACGAGCCAGGTGCTGGCATGGGAGATCCTTCAGGAATGGCCTCGTCTTCTATTGTAGGCTGCAAAGACAAGGACCAGACATCAGCTGTCATACGTGTTCAGACAATAAGCAGCCGCGCGATTAACAAGGCCCTTGTGGGACACAGTCCAGACGTCTCTGTAAGAACTGAAGGCACAGGAAGTGTAGATTGGTTCTGGGCTCTGGGGGACCACTGGAGGGTTCGTTTCAGTCTTGTCCCAGGGTTTAAGGGATAAGTGGAATCGCAGGTTTGACTGGAGCTAAGATGGATGATGACAAACCAAACATCCCTAAACTAACCAGCGCTTCTCACAGTATTACACGCTGACATGCAGCACCCAGGAGACAAGGGCTGATTATAAACCCCAGAGCTAATCTACAGTCGCAACACATCTGTCGCTACACACATGCGGCCGCGTCATCCCACTGTGGCCCCCAGTGCTGAGGGTAGCGGGCCGAGGGCCCGTCTCAGAGCCGTACCTTCCTGGGCGGCCGGCTGCAGGGGTGGACGATGTTGTTGAGGTCCTCGTGGACGCGGTCCAGAAGCCACAGCAGGAACTCTTGGGCATCATGCTGGGCGTTTCCACGGAACTGGAGGGCACTCTTGGATACCACGTTCTGAGAGACAAGCGAAACAGGATGTGACTGATAGGTGCGTGACTGGTGTGGGTATAATAGGCTTGATAGGAATATTTATTTGTATGTTTTTATTTGGGGTGGGGAATATGACATTGTGTGTGTGCTATTTAAATATTTTATATTACACACAAAAACACTATTTTGTCCTATTGTGGTACACAAATGTATTGTAATATAGGACCTTCATTAAAACAGAATCTTCCAGTATGTTGTTTATATTTCCTGTTGGTGTAACTGAAAAAGCCTGTTTACCATGGCAACACAATACTGAGCGTCTACCGTTTTATTTACATTATTCTTCCACTACGAGACCATTTATCCAATCAAGCACCACAACTCCGGTTCCAGTTTCCGCGAACTGTACAGTAACTTCTGACTCAAGCCAGAAGTCATCTGCATCCATCCCATCAACAACACATTGTACTACTCAGAGCTTTCCTGTCCGACAACCTGTAGTCGCGGGCTATCGAATGATACACAAGGTCAACCGTGTAACCAGCAGACAGAGCGGCCTTGACCCTCACAGTAACCCCCCTCCTCTCCTCTCCTCCCCCCTCCCCCCTCTCCTCTCCCCCCAGGGATCATCGTCATCCTTCTCAAACCATTAGCAAGGCAGGCCTCCTTGATGCAATGAAAGAGCAAAGCACTCCGCTCAAGATCTCGGAAGCGTGAGGACTTTGTGGGAAATCCAGGAAATAGATTGATCCTGGCAATGAATGTTTACTCCATTTGAAGAAAAAGAAGTATTTGAAGTACGCGGAAAAACAGTCAATGGGAAAAAGCAAGGATAAAGCGCGTTTGAGTTGAGTTATGATCCTTTAATGGGATGCTTGCTGTGTAAGTCCTTAACGTCGATGTTATTTCTTGCGCCTGTGATTCGATACTCAGCAAAGAAGGTTCAGAGGTTTGAGCTAGACGGACGCAGAGGACAGTAAGCCTGGCTTCTCTACAGCTCTGTCTTTAATCGAGTACACCTGATTATGTCCAAACCATCCATGGTGCGCCTACATATAGACTTGAGCGTAGGTTTAAAAATGACTTCGTGAGCACATTTTCTGATAGTATGTAGGACATGATATCAGATGACGATTGCTATAGAGGAGTAACTGTACTCCTTGTAGTGTTTCATTCTATAAAGCATTTTAGAATATATCCAAGACTTATTACTGTGGAGTGGTAATCTATACCCAATAAAACACTATGTACCATTGGCTGGCAACCAAGAAAGAATAAATGGCTGGAAATAGAAACAATGTCAGGAATGAAAGGTGCTTGTGCGCGTGTCTGTTGTCTTGCTAAGTTCAATTCAGCCCTGATGTTTTACTTTGAAGCCCTAAAACAAGACACAGTTTCCTTACAGAAAATAAAGACCCCCCCCCAAAAAAACGGTTGTTGTACCACGACAGAGTAATCCAAATCCGAATGTTTTTGTGACTTCGAGTGACAGACGTCAGATTCAGTTCATGGAGGGAAACAAAAAAGGGCTGAGTTGACTAACTGGGGTAAACAATTAGTGACATCCTGTGCCACACCTTATACCGCACGGGACCTCGTGTCAATAATGAGTCAATAACACTAACAAGCACACATACACTAGAGCACAGACAGACTGCTTAAAAGTAGTTAGCCAACGGACAGCAGCGTGGATGGCTTTATTTTAGACTAGTTCAAACACAGTGTTGTTGGTTGGTTGATTCGCCAAAATTGATCTCTGACTTTCCTAACAGTGGCAATGCCCCTGTGAAACCTTATCGCAAAAAACGTATCACGTGACCTTTCTGCATTAGTTTTAGTTTGCCTTCCCCCTACATGCTACACGTGTGGGTCACTTCGTTCAATTGTTTTATACGTAATGTGTCACCGACGCTAAATTGTTTTTCTTTCTAAACTGCGTATAATACACAGGCACAGTATTTAAAACACATTAAAACAGGAATGCTTTGTTAATCAATATTTGATATTGGTTGCCTATGTATTTTGCAACTTCATCGGTGTTGAGCTGGTTTAATAAACTTCGATGTTAGGATGGAAGCTTCCCTCGAAACGAATGTAAAGATTGCTTTTGGATTGTTGCTGAACGAAGCAAAAACTAAGTTGCAGCTGTCATTAGAAGGCTGAATGAGATCACACACTATTAACTTTGCAGCTCAAAGGCAGCCTTTTTGTCTGAGCGCAGACGTGCAAAATAACTTCTCACCATCAGCCCAAGATTCATTCTAACTGTCATCGAACAGGTGCAGTGGGTTAAGTTAAGTCTCCCTCATATTTTTCGCGCAAGCGTGCATCCTCTGATGACTTGTATAATTCACGTGATTAAATGCCTAATCCAATTTCAGTTACATAATAGGGAACAATCAGAATGGAGAGGATTGACAGTAGCCCCTTCACTACATTGCCATAGCATAACCTACCTTGAATTCCCGACTGTGTTGTGGGGTATATTCAAAAGTCCACAGTGCTCTCACTAGGCCTGAAAGTTGTTCGGTGACTTCCCCCGTATCCTGCGGTGGCTTCTTTTGCAAGAGAACACCATTCGACTTGGCTTTGTCGTTTATCTCTTCCCCGCGGAACTGTTCTAAGGCTAGATATTCGGCAAAGAGCTCCGTATTGCTCAAGCATTGTAAAATAGCGTTCATGAAGCAAGTGTTGCCATGGTTCTTCAGTCCTGCCACTCCAGGGACCTTGTCCCCGAAGAGAAATCCGCCGCAGTCGCTATCGTCAGAGGGGACCGATACTCCTGTTGTGGTCTGGATGAAAGTTGCGTCGTCCTTCTCATCGTCGGCGGCGTGCTCCTCGTTACCGAAGTGGGACAAAGTGGAGAGAGTCCGGAGAACTCGGTTCATAAAGCTCCCCACGGAACGCACCGAGCCCCTCCGGAAAAGCTTCTTGCTGAAGGATTTTTTCTCTTTAGTGGCAGCTTTCGACATGGTTGAAATCGCGCTGGTTTTCCCAATATGTGGCCTAGATTCCAGAAAATACAGCCTATTATCTTGTCAATTGCTTCATCCGCTAATCAGCCTAGTATGGATGGTCTTAATGTGACAAATGTGCAGTAAAAGGAAAGCTTTAGAATGAATCGTAATTAGTCATATGCTAGGTAGGTATGCTATAGCATCTAAAATACAATATAACAGCCAACAAGCCTAATACTGCGTCGGTTGCATAAACATGCTCTGTTGAGAGTCATGCCGCTTTACACCCGAACAGAAAAGATTGTCCCTCACCAGCAAATGTTCATATTAAGATGTCACCTCATTGGAATGGCATTCTGTTGTCACCTCTGGGATCCGGAACAATGCGCGCTCTTCGGAACGTCAGTGGCTCATGATGCTCGAGCATCCAAAGCGATAAATCACCCCATAAATTGGGACCACAGTGTACCAAGCGGTGCTCCTCATGTTTTATTAAACAAAACCGCAGCTCCACCCGTACAATCCTAATTTCCCGTCTTCAGACGATATAGGTTCACCCCCAATAGTAAACAAAACTCATGTCTGGCTGCCGTTGAGAATGGTTGATGTCCTCCCTAAATCGCCTCTATCGTAGACTCGCTTGTAGGAGCTCTTCCCAACTGTGCAGCCTCCAGAAAGCCCGTAGGGCAGAACCGTCCACTAGTCCCTCCATTCGGGGTAGAACTATCCGTTGTATAAAAGCAGTGAAATGTACATGTTTCGGTGCTCCGTTCGCGAAGTTGGGAGCGGTGTCTCATCCTATTATGACTTGTTTTCGTCCTCGTTGAGATTCATCGCAAGGCCGCTTCTCTCCCTGTCTCCATCATCTGTAGTCACCGATACTGCAGGCAGGCAGGGCGGTGACGGCTGACGTCACGGCCAAACACTGGTCCATGTTGGAAGAGCAGGTACAGCGGCATGTGATGCTGGTGAATTCACCATCGCTATTGCTCATATTAATGAATGACAAACAGTAGGCTACAGTCAAGGACTAACGACGGATACTTTCGCGACGCGTAATCCCGTCCGCATTAATGTAATTGCACTAATCGTATTTAGGCTACTTATGTATCGGGCTACGATTGTTTTAGCATGTTAATGGAAAGGGTGAATATTGACATTAGTTTCCGACCGTGAATTGCATAATATATTAAGTTATTGAACGCTTCTCCCTCACAAACCATCACGCTTTTACAGATTTATATGTTCACAATAGCGCATTTGTTTAGACACAATTAAATAACTGTGGGAACACCATGCTCGAATGATTAGACAGGATTTTTAATTGACTTAATTATCAAAGTTTAGAACAAAGCGGACAGACAGTTATTAAATTAGGACAGATTCCAGTAAATAAATATAAACAAAAGACATCTTCGGACTTTGATTTGTCTTGATGTAAGTGTAAATAACCCATAGAAAAATCATACAAAACACAACATGGTAGCCTAGGTTATGGCGTTAAAGCATCTAGTCTATATTTGAATATTGGAGTTTCCAGAGCGGTTTCCTGGTCCCATCTCCACATGGCATTCCAGCTGTCTGACTTCTGCATCTAAAAAAGAAGAAAGAATCAAGACTTACAACTGACCTTAAAACCAGTTCACTTCTATTGTTCATAACAGATACAGATTTCTGATCAACCGTGTCTGAGATTAACAATGTATTTCATGACCTGCTAGACTACTTATTGATAACGCATCATCTGGGAAGATAGATTTGCCAGGTCATTTTGGCCTCCCTACCTGATATAACCGTGCCAAGTCGTGCTGTGGCCCCCTCCCCCTTGGCTAGTAGTCCAGACCCCTCAGGGCAGCGATGCTGGAGGCCAGCCGGCGTGGCAGGAGCTTGGCTGTCTGCCTGTAGTCCTCAGGTTTGGCCCTCAGCAGGGAGACGATCTGCTGCAGGGTGCGAGAGGGCTGGAGGCCCAGGGCGTCCATCACGTTGCTCAGGTAGTCTGAGGGGGACAGGGGGGATGGGGGGCAGGGAGATGGGGGTGATTAGGAGTGGAGGTGCGACTTCAATGTCCAGATGAAATGATTGCTTTCTGGTACAGACGTTTTTAAAAATGTCTTTGATATCAATCTACAGGCTCCAAATTGGCTTTGGGATTAGCAACCTTTGTCATTGTTTATACAGTGTAAATACTGTTAGCGTGGGGATTACTGTTTTCAACATTAGAACAGAATGCAGGATTCCTAGGAGAGTGGAACCAATGAGTCCAAAGTCACAAGAGAACTACAAACATGCCTGGCCTGCGTGAGAGGCCAGTGGCAGTGAGGTAGGGTGGGGTGAAAGTACCAATGTCAGTGGCCAGCTGCTTGGTGGAGTGGGCGGTGAGCTCTGGGATGAGCAGGATTGCGTCGCAGTACGTCTGCATGGTCGCCCTGGCGATGGAACCCAGCCAGTAGTCGGCCGTGTTGTCCAACTCCGGAAGGTCGTCACCTGAGAGGGACAGCGAACACGTCAAACGACCACGCAGGCAGGGAACATGAGCCAGGGTGATGGGGGGTGGAGTCCAGAGTGAGAGAGAGAGAGAGAGAGAGAGAGACAGTGGGCGATAGTGATGAAGAGCGTATGTGTGTGTGTGTGTGAGAGAGCGAGAGAGTGAGGGAGACAGAGTGAGGGAGAGAGAGAGAGAGGGCAAGAGTGATGAAGAGAGTGTGTGTGTGTGTATGAGAGAGAGAGAGAGCGAGGGAGAGGGAGACAAAGAGTGAGAGAGGGCAAAAGTGATGAAGAGAGTGTGTGTGTGTGTGTGTGAGGGAGCCAGAGAGTGAGGGAGAGGGAGACAAAGAGTGAGAGAGGGCAAGAGTGATGAAGAGAGTGTATGTGTGTGTGAGAGAGTGAGGGAGAGGGAGACAGTGAGGGAGAGAGAGAGAGAGAGAGAGGGAGGAGAACAGGTATATGGGTAGATTTGGAATCAGGGATGCGAGAGAGTAGGTAGGCGTGTATGGAGGCAGAGTTTGACAGCCAGATGGTGAAAGGCGACAGAGGCGATGACGGAGGTGACAGAGGGGAACGGACACCGAAACGAAGAGAAAACGACCCGCCGGACGTGTCCTCCGTGGAGCGACCCAGCAGGAGGAGGGGAGGAGGGAGAGGACAGAGAGGAGAGAGAGAGGCTGCTGGCAGTGAGACAGTCACCTTGCTCTGGAGGGAAGGGCAGCTTCCCTGCATGTAGGGCCAGCTCCAGAGCAGGGTCTTCCTGCGTCACAAAGGGCTCCAGGTGGAGAGGCAGAGACATGATGTATTGGCCGATCTGGAACGCAGACGCACGGTTACACCTCTCCTGTCTGCCCTTCTTCATGTTCCCTCTGATCACAGTGCCAGTTAGGACTAGCTACACAACACCCACCTTCCACATCACACTGACACTCACCCCCATATACCTCCAGTGTATGCAACAGTTTTTCTTAAATCTGTGTTCATTTTTTATGCTTTTTGTTTGTTGTAACTGTGTGTATTTGCTGCCTCTTGGCCAAGGCACCCTTAGAAAACAGTTTTTTAATCTCAATGGGACTCTCCTGGTTAAATAACGTATGATGCTTAGTTTATATATTATTATATTATGTATTTATATATGTGTGTTGAAGTTGATTAACATTTGGATCACGATCCCTTTAGCGCTGGGGTCTGCAGTGGTGCGTGCTGGTGGTGGGTCCGTCTTACATTGGTGATGTATTCTTGAGGGGACAAGCTGAAGGTAGGAAGATCCTCAGCATAGCTCTCGCCAAAGCCTCCCGCTTCCCGACTCTGTAGGCAGAGAGGACGGGGGAAAGACTCACGCAGTGTGGAACACGCCCACACTCCGCACACACGCGCGTTCTCTCCGAACACACACTCGACACGCACATGCTGCTTATAACACTGGCTCAACACCCTTTCTCGTGGTCTCGTGACCCACACGCAACACACACACGACCACAAGTTCTTCTCCTCGTCAAACTACCCCTCACCTCCATTTTGGAGACAAGGCAAAGCTGTTGTTTGATCTGCAGGAAGACCGAGTCGAACGCCAGCTGGTTGGCCTGTTGGTTGAGTCTGGTCAGAGCCACTCGCTGCTCCGCCAGCAGACTGGAGTTCCCCGTTCCCTTCTCCTGCACACCAAGAGAATCACACCGATCACACGCGGAGCTCAGAGCCTCCAGCCCCTGACTCTCTCCCCCTGCCTCCATCATGCCTCCTGGCCTCACCTTCAGGGAGTAGAGAACCTCCATCAGGCTGTTGTACTCCACCATGTTGCTCCTCTGGAGGTAGTTGTACTCCTGCCAGGGGTTGCGGGTGGAGCTCTTCCTCTCGGTGGAGCTGGCTTCCTGGATGCCCGCCAGGCTACGAGGGCTGTAGGACTCGGACAGGTACTTACCGGCCGTACCCAAGATCCTGAAGGGGTGAAAAGAGGGAGGATGTAAGGGAGGGCTAACTGGAAGCTAACTGTCTGTTATCCTCGTTTAGCAACTGGGAATGAATTTGCCAAAAAAAAATCTAAAAAGAAAGATATCCAGTGATGTAGGTGTCTCAGTGATCTCTCTATATAGACAGATGTCACTGTGCTATCGATATAGCACTACTTCTTGTCACTAATGTTCACTTGTTCTCTAATGAGTGGTGAGGCTGTCAGACCTGTGTTGTAAACCCCACTGTGACAAAACGCATCTCACTTGTTTGACAGCTGCTGTTCAAAGGCTCCGCACTGTCTCAGTAACTCTCCACAAGTGGCGATGATTCTGCAAACACCACAGCCACGTCAAGAGACTTTTCGACAATATCACCATGTACAAATACAGCGACACATGCCGATATTTTGCTCGAATGGAACAAATAAAGGTGGTGAAAACGTGACGGTAATCGCTGAGTTCTCCTGGGCATGATCGCAGACATCCCGCCCACCTGACAGAGTTCTGGAATGTGGTCCAGTCCTCCTGGAAGGCTCCGGAGCTGGGCGTGTCTTCCAGTCTGCACTTCTTCCTGACGGACTGCAGGGTGGTGGAGAAGTCCGACACGTACCTGCAGACATGCGACACAACATCTCTCAGTTTAGCCTCTAGACGACCTGTCACAAGCGTCGTCAAACCGTGACTTTTGTAGGATGCGATTGTTTGATGGCTGAAGACCTGGGGGATGTTGGAAACAGCACGCTTGTGGCGCGTGCAATTACGTACTTGGTGAAGAGAGCTTTGAGGGCCTTCAGGAGGCCACAGACAGCCAGGCCGTCGGTCAGTTTGACACAGCGGTCCACAGCAGCACTAGCCAGACTGAACAGCTTTCCCACAGAGTGACTCAGCTCCTCCACACAGTCTATGACCTCGCCTCGCTCCTGAGCACAGAGATAAGGGGAGCGGGGAGTCACGGTTACATGATCTGATTCATGAGTCTGACCGATCGCTCATGAAAAGGTGTGGATGGGATGTGTGTGGTGGAAAGAAAGATAGTGAAATTTGTGTGAGAGAGGATGAGAGGGTGTATGTGTGTGTATGAAAGGGCGTATGCATGTGTGGAGAAGGTGAGAGGGCGTATGTGTGAGTGTATTTGTGTGTGAAAGAGAGGATGTGTGTGTGTGTGTGTGTGTGTGTGAGTGAGAGTGGGTGTATGAGTGTGCGTATGTGAGAGAAGGCGTCTGTGTGTGTGACTGTGTGTGTGTGTGTGAGAGAGAGAAACAGGGCATATGTGTATGTGTGTCAGAGAGAGAGGGTGTATGTGTGCGCGTGCGTATGTGAGAGAAGGCGTATGTCTGTGTGAGAGGTTGTGTGCGTGTGTGTGTGTGTGTGCGCGCGCCTCACCAAAGGCACAGAGCTGATCTGGATGAGGAGGTGGGACTCCTCTAGGTCTCCGTACTGGAGCTGATAAGGCTTGTAGGGGTCGTACAGAGCACACACCAGCTCATTCACCTTCAGCTGCTTGTTCTCACCTGCACACAACAAGCACACCATTACCTCCACATTTAAGAGGATGTCAACACAGTATTCATATACAAAATCTCACATTAACCAATCATAAACGACAAAAAAAACGTGTTGGATGACGAAGGAAACGCATTCGTATAACGTCTGACTGTGAGTACAGTGTGAAGATGAGATGGGCAGCATATGACCGCCAAGGTGCTGTGATGAAGAGGACAGGAAGTGGCTCTGACCCAGGTGTGGCAGCATAGCAGCCTCCAGGCTCCGGCCGAAGCCAGCCGCGGTGTGGTGCAGCTCCAGCAGGGTGTCCAGCCGCTGCTCCGGAGGGGTGTGCTCCAGGGCCGAGCTCAGACACACGGGCACCGAGGGGACCATGGCCCCCAGGGTCTGGAGCAGGAGCACCGTCACCACCTCATACGGGTTCCTGAACACCTGGGGAGGGGCACCGCGCAGCCGGGTGTTACTGCGTGCACCAGATGATGGGTTGCAGAGGCAAAGCCTGTCTGGGTGTAACCGTACTAGCGAGTAATTGTATGTGGGAATGTGTAATTGTTTGTAGGTGTGTGTGTGTGTGTAATTGTGTGTGTATGTAATTGTGTGTGTGGGTGTCAATAGTATAATGTGCAATAGTAGTGGGGGTGAAGGTGGGTGTAATTGTAATTGGTGGATGTGCGTGCGCGTCTGTGTGTACGTCTGTGTGTGTGTTTGTTTGTGTGTGCGTGCATCTGTGTGTATGCGTCTGTGTGTGTGTGCATGCGTGCGTCTGTGTATTTCTGTGTCCGTGCATGTGTGTGTGTATGCGTCTTCGTGTATATCTGTGTGTGGTCCGCGTGTGTGCATGCATGCGTCTGTGTGTGTGTGTGTGTGTGTATATGCATGCGTGTGTGTGTGTGTATGTGTGTGTGTGTGTGCGCGTGCGCGCAGGTTAGGCCCAGATACCTGGCTGCTCCACTGCAGCTGTGAGTGCCAGGTAGAGAGGAGAGTGTCATAGAACTCAGCTAGCTGCTGGTTCAGACTCAGCTCACTCTGAGAGAGATCCTGCCATACATTCAGCAGCTGGCCCTGTAACACACACACACACTCAGCGATTACAATTACACCCTCCCTCACACCCACTACTATTGTATGGACGTCCACACACAATTATACATACACACAATTATACATACACACAATTACACAATTTTACACACACACACACACACACACACACACACACACACACACACACACATGCGCCAACAAATAATCGCACTCTCACACATGCACGCACGCACATTGGCCATAACATGTATTGATAGACTGAAAAATGTACACGTCAGCAGGAAGTAATGATTTCACTGAACACACAAACAACAAGTCGATGCGGACGTACATCTGATCCAGCTGGTAAGACTGGCTGAACCACAGGAAGAGATCGCTCACCTTGTGGCACTTGTAGTAGTAGGCAAGGAGCTGAGGCATCCGGTCGATCTCAGTGAAGACCTTCACAAACAGCTTGGCCTGGTCTGCAGAAGCCAGTGACAGCGGAGAGAAAGTAAACAGGACAGACAGATAGACAGACAGGCAGGTATAGATAGACAGGCAGGCAGGCAGGCAGGCAGGTAGAGACAGACAGGCAGACAGACACAGACAGACAGGTAGACAGAGACAGATAGGCACAGACAGGTAGACAGGCAGGTATAGATAGACAGGCAGACAGGCAGGAAGGCAGGTAGAGACAGACAGGCAGACAGACACAGACAGACAGGTAGACAGAGACAGACAGGCACAGACAGGCAGACAGGTAGATAGAGACAGACAGATAGACAGGCAGGCAGGCAGGCAGACAGGCAGGCAGGCAGGCAGACAGTAAGGGACGACTTAGACGTTTTCTGTGTTTAGAATATTATCGTCAGATGCATCAAAAGAAACGAGCAGCAGAATGACCTTACCCATAGACATGGAGTTGAAGGTGGCTACGATCTGAGGGCTGGCTAGGGCCTCCAGCCTGTTCTTCAGGGCTTCCAGATGGACGCACTTCTCAGAGTAGTCAGGTGTGTCCACCAGCATGGCCAGACTGTTCTGCATGCTGGTGAGCTTGGAGGAGATCACTGCAAAGTCCTGGAGGGATGGAGGTATCGTCAGGGCTTACAGCCATATCTTACATCTTACAGTCAGAACTGATGATCCATAGATCCAGAAGAGAAATAGGATTCTGTGGATATGGTCATGATGCTAGTGAACTTTTAGGTTGTGCTACTTCAAAACACACAGAAAACGGATTAGCTTTTTTTAAGTACACTTAAGTATCGGTGCTGATCATCACATTATGGGTTGCTAGACAGGGGAATTGAAAGGTGCTGGTGGCTGTTTGTTATTACCTGTGTCTTGAAGGTTTCCTCGATGTCTGCACTGAGCGTGCTCCATTTGTCAGCTTCCTGCAAGGCATCGGCTGCCAGATGCATGCGAGACTTCACCTGGTCCAGCTCTACCAGAACCTTGATGACATCATCGCACAGAGCAGCGATTACAATCTCAGATAGTGAGAATGACAAAGTTATGACTCTTATTCGCAGTTAATAACTGTGCTGTTGTTTTCTATCTTTGGATTCACGGAATACTTCTACCCTCAATATGTAGCACTGGAAATCTGCTCATTTCTAAAGTAGGCTGTTTTGATTGGCTGCTAGATTCGCTTGCTTAAATACTAAGGGTGTATCCCATACCTGCATGGATTGGACAGTGTCCTGTTCAAATTTCCTGATGTCCTCCTTGACCAGGACCATTTGTTCCTTGAGGAACGAGGCTTCCTGCTTCAGCGCCTCCACATCGCGCAGTACTCTGGGCATGTTCTGGAGGGCCTGGTTACTACTCTCTGAACCGTGAGAATCAAATTAAAAACCGTCGTTATTTTCCTTTTCTTTATAATATTCTAAAATGACGTAAATATGAGGCATGCGGATTGACTTGTTCTCGAGAGACACATTTGGGACCATTAGAGTTTGCAGGAAATATGTACGATATTCCGAGCAAAGATTCAACTTACCCTCGATGGCGTTATTTACTTCTTGGATGAACAGTTGTAGTTTCATTACAAGTGTAGCGGCGTGCGCGTCCGCCTTCCCAGGCGAATCCTTCTGGACGACATTGAACGCTCCGTTCACCCAGTCCTTCACGTCAAAATCATCGTCGAGGAATTTGGAGAAATCCATGTTGAATTTACTCGCTTCTTACTCAACTCACTGTTGCAGATACCATGTGAACATCTGTGAACGCATTAGGAGGTTGGCAGTTGGTCTATATATCAATTATCTGGCGTTATCTTGACGTATATTACGACACCTGCAAAGTATACTTACCATTACACTAATAACTCAGAACAAGGCTGGCAGAGTTGTCTGCTTTCAAATCAGCAAGCTAGCAAGCTAGCTCGCTTGTAGCTAACTTCTGCCCAGTACAGGTTTAGAAACAAATAGAAAATACACCGCCCATGAAAATGAAATGATCATTACAACTAAATAAAGCTCCAGTAATGCAACTGCTTCCTCCAGAGTTAAATTGAGATGTTTCCTAGGTGTGTGAGAATTAGATTACCATCATCTGTTTACAGACTGACAGCAAGTTCCGGTTTGTACTACCGTCCCCCGGAAAAAAGACAACTGTCAAATAGTTCCTACTAGATCATGACACACTGGTTCCGACAGGGGAAAAAAACAAGTCAACAGAAACACTGTGTAGACAGTAGGTGGCGTCTTGTTTATTGTTATAAGTATTTCATATTTTGCGTGAACTTGGATTGTGCACCATCAAAAAATGTGCGTGACACGAGTCACTTTTTCGAGCTGTAGTATAAACAGGTAGTCTAGCTTTGTAGCCAGTTTTATTACACTAAGTAGCAACATTAATTACCAACAGAACATGTTAAACGTGCGTATTTGGATGAATGTATATCCATGTAAAGCTAAAACCGCAATGAAACGTATGAAATATATCTGTGTTACGTCCAAGTTCTTTAGTCAGTCTATGTGTTCATGCCTTTAAATTAGCCAGTCTTCACGTAAACAAGAAACAGACGTTCACTAAGTTTCAGAAATGCTTCATTTATTTGACATTGTACATTCAAACGAAAATAAAAAATATTAATATATATATATATTTATATATTTCATATTGAGCTAGTAAGCAAGGTACAGATTAAAACAGCACAAAACTTTCCTGTGTGGCAAATATGTACACGGCGTGCTTTGAATACTATACAGTGTTTCCATAGCTGCACAGGTTCACGTGGGTGTTTTCTTCACTCAGTTGAGGCACAAAGACGAGAAAATAAGTGAGGTCAGAGTATTGGACCAAGTGCTTTAAGGAAAGCCATCGTCACGAGGAAAAAGAATCTTAAATCCAAACCACAAGAGGGCAAAGCAAGCTTAGAAGTGAGATCTGTTCAAATGCAACACGAAAGAATGAAAAGGAGAGGAACTTATTCACTATTTCAAATGACCACAACCATGCAAAAATCCTACACGTGTCAACTATTTGGTGAAGAAAACTTCAAAAGAAATCCAAAACAGCTAATGGTTGACAATCTAAATTCCTTGATGCATTCGTGAAGAAATCTTGGTATCAGTAGCGAACAAGTATGTTAAAGATACCGTTTGACAGAAGTTTGGTTGCTCGGTATTATGTTGGCTAAAAGCCAGTACACCGAAGTGGGGGGAAAAATGCTCGTTTTCCTCAAGTAATCAACTGATAAGTGCAACCCCCTTTCCCCCACCCCCCTTTCCACCACACACAAACACATATATAATAAAGTTATAAAATTCTCTCATACGTCATCACACTAAGCACGTCATCACATTTTCTGTTTCAATGTCAAACACACCTTAGTTCATTACAGTACAGCAGTTGCCCCTATGATTATGGCAAATCACTCTTCCACGTCATCCAGTAGTTAAGTCAACTGGCACCGCTGCCTATTTTTTCAGACACTCGATAATAAAAAAAATCAAAATAGAAATAAAAATAGTTTGTGTGTAACAACTACAGCAGATAGTCAATGAATTCGTATTGGTAAAAAGGTATTATTCATACTGTATACACCCCATTTGTTTTGGCATTTCAGTGGATTAAGAGACTGATAAGGCAAAACATCAGGTCACGAGGAATAAATGTTCCCAGAACAGCAACACAGCCACAAATACGGATCATTCACTGTGTACGATTTCCACCATTTCAAAGACCATTCTTGACAACCTGTGGCCAAAAGTATTTACACAGGATATATTAAACAATGTAAACAAGCAATAAAAGAGAGTAAAAGTTCAAAAACTAAGATACATGAAGAGGCTAACAAGTCAGAGCACATGGCTGTTGTCAGTGAATCGGTCGCCACGGTAACTTGAGAGCGTCCATTTACAGAGTAATTGTGGGAAGGAAACTTCATAACAACGTTTCAAATCTTTCTAGAATCTTTAGCCTCAAATAGCTTCATGCGTTCCTGAACAGTCAGTCCCTCTTTTAAACTCTGAAAAAAGGGAAGAAAAGAATACAATACGTAAACAAATGTAACTTTCACAACCCCTCAGACTCATTTGAAAGAAGTTCAAATTAATTCCTGTTACATTAATACAATGTGTTAATAAAGGTAGCACCACGAACAACATTTCCCTTTGGTCACGTTGACTGTAGGAAAAGCTGCTGCTTTGTCATGTCATCCACTCCATGTGAAGTGAGACACACGGTAGATAAGACGAGTACACTTGTTGGAAACCACCCAAGCGGTTTTAGTAAAAAAGGCAAAACGAACACGACGCAAAACACATACTATTCTCATGCAGCTCATTCACACCACAACCAGACAAAACAGAACGTCACAACGTGGCGAAATGTCGGACGCAGTTACGCAGACACTGAGAACAGACACGTTACGTTCGCTAAAAAGGTTATTTCACGTCAGCAGACAACCTTCATCCTAAAGTCCTTGTCATTTGACGTATCGTATCCCAAGCGAGTCCTGTTAGCAAGCACATGCTCAGCATTAATCCACGGACATCCTTGGACACGATAAGAAAAATAAATACATGCTCATTGCTCTTAGCGAGTTAGTAACGTTTAAAAAATATACAAATCAAGGCTTGTCCTGGAATCACCACTACCACGAAACTAGAGAGAGCATTTAATTTATGAATGTTTTGTAATTGCGAGTCTGTAAATCCACTCTGCTCCTACATAATTGACCTAACAATCTAGCTAACTGTTGAAATGAACAAGGAGTCCTTATCCTGTTTGGTCGTTTTAAACCTGAAGCAGAACGGAAAATCTACTTTTCCAAAACAATGAAAACATCCACAATCAGACTGCTTCAACACACACTTCCACTGTTAAAGTGGCCTGCTCTCCGGAGAGATAAGACCCAGGGGATGAAGGCTACAAGTGAGGGTCATGCAGGGCAGCTTTAGACATGCTCGCTAGGTCACGATATATATACCTACATCACAGGGAAGGGCTGTCAGCTATCCCACGAGACCTGCTCAGTGACAGACTGACAGGACAAGAGACAGAGGGTACACTTACTGTACAAACAGTGTGTGATTCACTTAAACACACACGCACAAACATACGTACGATTTATGCGGACACGCACATGATGGGTCGTAATGACCGAGACTTAATTTAACACTGATAAGAACACTGAATGGACGTCTGATGGATTTTCTTCAACAACAGTCTCTCACCTTTGACCTTACTCCTCTTATCTGCCGAGAGAGAGTTGACCTCTCCTTCTTCAGAAAATCGGGATTACTTTTTGATTTCATGATATCTGCATGGACACAAATGATGCAGAGTCAATTAATGGATATGCATGAACTAGACAGACACGCCTCCCCCCACAAAAAAAAACACACAAAAAAAAACATGACCAGATGTACAAAATATTTTCAGAGAATTCAACCAACCGTATCCAGGGGCAACACCTCCATCAACATTCTGATCTCCCAGGGCTTCTGTGGCAGCCAATAGTTTCTCCTTCAGCTTGGTGATGTCACAGTCTGCCTTGGCCTTCACAATGCTTAGCTCAGTGTAGATGTCTTTGTACTTGTCTGTGGCATATTTCTTGTCCTGGTAAAATGATAAGGATGAAGCTGATTGTGAGTCAAGTGGAAGAATATGATAAATACATTAAAGTCGTCCGTGTACAATGCATATTTTTAATGTCCTTTTCCATACTCGTAATGCAGACTGAAGTTCATCTTTTAGCGAATGAATTTCCTGTTTAAGATACTGGATTTCCGACTCCTTGATTCGCAGCAACACCTGAAAATTAAATGAACAGCAGTCGTGAACATAAGCAGTGTGATAAATGTGTGTGTCGTGTGTGTATTAGTGTTATTGTGTTCCTCCAGCTGTGTTAGTGTGCGTGTGTGTTACTGTATTCCTCCAGCTGTGTGTGTGTGTAGTGTGTACCTCTAAGCCGTGTGTAGCGTGTGTGTGTGTGTGTTACTGTGTACCTCCAGCTGTGTGTAGTGTGTAGTGTGTGTTACTGTGTACCTCCGACTGTGTGTGTGTGTGTGTAGTGTGTGCTACTGTGCACCTCCAGCTGTGTGTGTGTTACTGTGTACCTCCAGCTGTGTGTAGTGTGTGTTACTGTGTGTTGTGTGTGTGTGTGTGTAGTGTGTGTTACTGTGTACCTCCAGTTGTGTGTAGTGTGTGCTACTGTGTGTAGTGTGTGTTAGTGTGTACCTCCAGTTCATACAGATCCTTCCCCTTGCTGAGGGGCGACAGGGCCATTTCCCCAGTGAAGCAGGAGCGCATGCGTGTGATCTCCACTGTCAGACGGTTGTTCAGTTCCTGTGGAGAACACAGAGGTCAAAGTTCAGCTGGGGTGAAAGGAACACAGGGGTCAAAGTTCAGCTGGGGTGAAAGGAAAAGAGAGAGAAAGAAAAACAAAGTGGGAACGAGAGAGTAAGAAAGGAAAAGAGAGAGAGAGGGAGCGAGCGAGCGAGAAAGAGAGATAAAAAGAGCGAGAGAGAGAGAGACAGACAGGAGCTAGTGAGCATGTGTCCACCTGGTTGTGTGCGTTGAGCTCCTGGTTCTCCCTCTGACACTGGCGCAGGGCCTGCCTCTCTGCCTCCAGGGCCTGGGCCAGGTGAGCGTTCTCCAGACACTTCTGGGAGTACTGCTCCGACAGCACCTCCAGCTCCCTCTGGATGGATTGCAGCTCCTCCCTACAACACAGGAAGAGCAGGAAGCAGCCTGCCTGAGACGAGTTCTACAGATATTTGAATAAAAACGGTCGCCACAAACAAATACGACGTTGTTGGACGTACTCGTATTGCAAGCGCAGCTCGTCGATGTCGGAGTTCAGGCCGCTCAGCTGGGACCGCTGGTTCTTCTCCATGTCCTCTTTATGTGCGTTCTTCATAGCTTCAATAGCTAGGGGAAACGTCTGCAATTAGAGCTGCTCCAGCAAAGACTACCAGGTGGAAAACCGCTTGGTTGACACTTTGAATGAATAATGACGGTTGTAATGTAATATCATGTTTCATCCTTAAATTCTAAACATGTACGACACTGATAGTGTTTAAAACGACAACACAAACTGTCAAAAGGTCACAAATCTTCTACCGACACGGCGAAATGACAGACGATCCGTTTACCAGCGATAGTGGCAGCGGTTTCCTCAGCCAGGAGCCTCTCTCGCTCTTCCAGGAGCTTGGACACCTCCCTCTGATGCTGCCGCTGAAGGTCTTCAATGACTTTATGGTGGGTCTCTTCCATGGCGGCAAAGCCTCGCTCACACGTGGCCTGGGGTGGAAACGGTTAACGTGTCACCTTCGGACTCAGACCGGAAGGCAGGTCTCTACTGTACTGTACAGATCCACGGTGTGATCATTTCACGCTCAGAGCTTAAGTGCCAATTATTGTGCAGTGAATTCAATTATGCATAAGGTGCAAGGATTTCAGAGCAGTAAGCAACTGAAGCAGAAAGCCATGCAAGCACAGTGATAAAAAGCCATGCTAGGTTAGTTAAGGGTTATCAGAATAAAAAGGAGCCTTTCAAAAAGACCACAACTGAATGTACATATTGGGGTGTATACATTTTGTACTAGTGTTGAGGTCCGGTGGGTGTTTCAATGTTGTGTATGCAACAGTACATATTCTGTTTGATCTAGAGATTATTGCCACAGTGCACAGGTGTGGTTGATTTAGTTCACTAGCGTGAATAAAAGTGATTACAAAGTTGAAATGGTCATTTTATCTAATTGAGAACTTTAAAAAAAAGTTTTGGGTCATCATTGGGCCAATATGAAACAGATTTTTCTTATTCTTCAAGCAATTGATTGTAAAGATTGATTTTGTTTTAATTCAATGACCACAGCAACTAAATAGCCACAATCACTCTACTGCTAAACTCGATACCGCCACTACAATTTACACTAATAAGAAAAAAAGTTTTTCAAAAACCTTAAGACTCTCAAAGTCTCTCTGGTACTTTTCCCTCAGGCTGACCACATCTCCGTCCAGATGTTTGTTCTCCAGCTCATCCCTCATGGTGTTCATCTGGGACTCCAGTTCCTGGATTCTGTCTTTCAGGACCATCATGGGGTCCTGCTCCTTCCTGGCCTGACTCTCCTCCCCCTTCCCCTCCTCCTCTTCCTCCATTGGCCACGTTTGCTCAGTGGGCGGGCCATCATCTCCAGTCTGAGAGCCCTCTGGGTTTTGCGTCAAACCACCTTCTTGTTCCTGCATGCAACGGATAGTCTCCATGTAGTGGGCATGCAGTTTCTGGATCTCTTCATCGTGGACCTGCTGGAGCTCTTTGATCTTGCCCTGGTACTGCTGCTCCAGTCTCCTCACGTGGCCCTCGTGACGCTCCTCCATGGTGTCCATGTCAACCAGCAGGACCTCCAGCTTCTGCTGGCTGTCAGCGGTGGTCTCCAACAGGGCCAGCTGGGTGGAGGCCAGACCCTGCCCTGCCTGGCTGAGCTCCATCAAGTGCCTCTGCCTCAGCTCCTCCGTTTCCCTTTGGAAGCGTTCCTCCAGGAGGCCGAGTTGCTCCCGCTGCTGGGAAAGCTGGTCCATGCGTTGGGTCACCTCCCCTCGCAGGCTCTGGTTCTCCTCCTGGAGCGTGGACACAGTGCGGGTGAACTCCTGACCCTGCTCTTGCAGGGACGCCTCGTAGCGCTCCCGGATGGCGTTCACGTTGCGGGCGTGCTCTTGGACCAGGACGTCCATGTTATGGTCCGCTCGTTGACAACGGACCAAGTCTCGTTGGTGGTCAGCTTGAAGTCTGCAGGCGACGTAGGCCACCTGAGCCTGAATGAGAGCATCACGCATGCATAGGGAGCTACTAGCCAAGTTGGGAGTAGTTCGGTGCCCTGCATGCATTTGGATGACATTGGCTATACCAGAATTGTGACCTCCACTCTCTATCAGTTCTGAAAATCTGTGGAGGACGGCCGCCTGTCTACTTAGTTCTGCGACGAGGTTGTCTTGGCCGACTCGCGGAGACTGGATAGAGTCAACACTGCAAGATGGCTCCTCTCCAGCTAAATGCCTATCTGTCAGAGCCTCTGCCATAACTTTGGCCTCTTCCATTTCAATCTGCTTCATGTAGGGAGCAAGTTCAGAAAGACCACTATCAGATAAAACCTGCTCTTGACCAACGCTCAGCCCACAACCAACTTCACAAAGTACCTTTTCCAAATCCGGATTATTAGAAGCTTTGATGATCTCTTTTAGCGCAAGTTCCCTTTGCTGCAGGTTACTGTGAGCCTGGGATAATTCCCTTTTGAGCAGTTTGAACTTATCCTCATAAAAGCGCTTAAGATTCTGAACAGAGTGTACAAGTTCAGCTTTCAAGCAGGTGTTAAAGATGACTTTGTCGTTCACATCGACCAAAATGCTTTCTTCTGTTGTTCTGACCACATCTGTGCCATCGTCTTGCATCCTCTTACAGTGAGTTTCCAACTGATCCACCTCTGTCCAGAATGCACTCTCTAACATCAACTTCCTGGTCAAGACATCCGCGTACACTATTGCCAAGCAATCCCCATCGCTTTTTCTGATGTTCTCAGTCTCCTGGCATATCTCACTAAGACCTTGCAAGAGGTCTGACTTTGGATTTCCTATCATTAAAGCCATCTTGTTCAAAACCATCGCCTCGAAAGACAGAGTTTTGGCAAACAGATGCATAGTTTCCTCATCCAAGTCTTTACCGCTACGCTGAAGGGTCTCTGGGGTTTGACTGTGTGCGACCTCCGATGAATGTGCTTCCAAGGTCTTTTCCCCCTGTCTAATATAAAACGTTGCATTGACCAACTCATTTTCTATCTCTGACAAGGCGTTGAGCTGCGAATCTGCACTACCTTGGCTATAGAGACTGAGAATTACACTGACTTTCTCCCGGCTCGTTTCCACACAGGCTAGGGCCTTGGCATACTCGCTGTTAGCAACACATATCTGAGGCTCCGACACAGAAATGGAAGAGGAATCGTTTGATGTTTTGTCATGTTGGAAGCTTGCGTCGATGTCACAGAGCTCTGCTCCCATGTCTTGTTCCTCTAGCAGCTGGACTGGCCGAGAGGCCTGCTGTCGCTCAAGCTTCTGGGTAAGGTCCCTTAGCTTCTCCTCCGTAGCCAGAAGTTTGGTCTCCAGGGCGTGTATGATGGAGATGAATTTCTCTGGGTCGCTACAAAACTGGAATGTAACATCGGAGTTGGCGGTCTCCTCGGAAGGAGGGAATTCTGCATCAACCTCATGGCTAGTATCATGGCAGACCTCATGGCTAGCATCAAGGCAGACCTCACGGCTAGCATCATGGCAGACCTCATAGGAGGGGTTGTCTGGCTGTGTCACATCCAGGCCCTCGGAGGCAATGTATTTTTGGCAGGAAATACTGGAGAATCGTATCCTCGGCCGCTTTGCTTGAGACTCCTCGCCGTCCGAAGAGGTCTTCCCGTCCGCGCCGGTCCCAACGCTTTGCGAGGATTCGGTGTACGTTAGCAAAGAGGTGGCGTCACTCTCCTTGGTGGCTTCCTGAGCGTAGGGAACCTCCTCGTCCCTTTTCCGTTCGAACTGAAGGTTGGCGTAGCCCAGCTGCAGGGCGCTGAGGTGTTGCTCAAGCTCTGCGATGCGGTCCTCTGCCACTGCAAGCTTAACCTGCAGGTCTCTTTCAGCACTGCAGGGCTCAGATCGATCTAGGAAACCTTGACCCACCTGACAGAGGAGCGTCTCCCTGGCGTGCAGCTTCTGTTCCGTCTCCTCTAAGCTGCTGCCCAAGGCGGCCATTTTCACCAGGGCTTCCCTCAGATCCTCCTCTTTGCGCTCCACTAGCCTCTCGTACATTTCCTTCGTCTGCCGGATCTCCTCTTCGTTCTCTCTCAGCACGCGGCTGATCTTCTGGAACTCCTCAGACACCCTCTCGTAGGAGTGCTCGAGCGTGTAGTAGTCTGCCTCCTCCGTCTCCAGCCGGCTCCGGAGCTTGGTCACCTCGCGGTCGGCCTCGGAGATCTGGTTGAGCAGCTCCTGGCAGCGGCAGGTGAGCTGGCCCTTCTCTTCCTCCAGTCTGCGGACACTCTCCCTCAGGGTCTCCGCCACGTCCGTCCTCTGGGCCAGTTCCTCCTTCAGCCGCAGCACCTCCTGCCTGCCTTCCGTACCTTCGGAGGCGCGTCTTCCCCTCAGCAAGGCTCCCACCTGCTGCTCAGCCTCCAGGAGCTTCTCTTCCAACCCCTGCCTACCGGTCTCAACCTCAGCCAGCCTCCGCATTAGAACCTGCCTCTCCCTTTCGTGGTTCTCCTGAAGGGAGCGCTGTTCCAGACGCAGGCGTTCCTCTTTCAGCGCATGTCCCTCCTCCGTTGCGCTGAGGCGTGCGGTCACCTCCTGCAGCCTCTCCTGGAGGCGCTGCACCTCCTTAAGGTGGTCCCTCTGCAGCGCCTGCTGGCGCTCCAGGTGCCTGAGGGCCTGGCTTCTCTCTAGAAGACTGGCCTCCACCTCGCGGAGCCTGTCTTCGCTGTCCCTCAGCTGAGCCCGGAGGGTGGCTTCGTTGCGCCCCCAGTCCTCCTCCTGCTCCCGGGAGCGTTCCTGCTCCAGCTTCAGCTCGTTTCGCATGCGGGCCACGGCCTGCTCGCTAGATAAGATCTCGGCCATGGCGGAGCTCAGCTTAGCCTGGAGGGCCTGGATGTCGGCCTCGTGGTGTCCGATGGCGTCCTGGGCTTCAGTGTAGCTTCTCCTCAGGGTCTGAGCCTGCATCTGCACCAGGTTCTGCTTGCTCTTCTGGGCCTCCAGCTCGCTCTGCAAGTCTTGATTGAGCTTGTGCAAATGTTGCCATGGTGCCCGTTGCGGAGAGGAGGAGGAGGGTGGCGTGGCATTCTTTGAGGAGTTGAAAAGATCGATGAGACAGTTTGATTAGTGACAGTCTTTCACTTACCCCAAAAGATACGGAGAACCACATCTCTGAGGATAGTGGGGGAAAAATCCCGGGAACTTTATTCCCATTTCAAAGTAGAGTTGACTTTTTTTTTTTACGTCTTTTGAATATTTCTAAATTCTTTTCTCCTAGCTTTCCACTGTGCTTTTTCAAGGGTGACCAGGAAGGTGGGTGACATAATGAAGAATAAAAATAAGAGTGACTGAGTGGAATGTGTGGTGAACTGATGGTAAAACAGCCAGTAAATGACCTCAGGTGACTCAACAACATACAACAAAATAAATAAAAAATACCAAGTCAAAAAAAGATTTGTGCTTTGAGGTGAAATCTGACCAATGTGCCAAGTCATCGTTCCTTTCTGTGAGGACATGACTGCGTATGTGTGGACCTGTTTCAATGTGAGTCAAAGATAAATAAGGAAAATCTGTGAAACCATGCTCCTAACCTCCGAAAGTCATGCACAAACCAGGCTTCAAAATGACAGGATGAGATGGACATCAGAAGTGAAAAGCACAGCGCAAGGCCTTTAGTGTCTTACCTTCATATCAACCCAAACCTAATATCTTTTTTTTAGGAGATGTGAAACTCCGTAAAAACAGTTAGCGAAAACATTCATGCTGAGAAATAACACAACCATGCATATTCATTTCAAAGACAAAAGACCCAACACCTGTTAGTGGAATTTCACACAGGTTGCAGCAGTCACAAACACACACACACATTCTCATCCACCACACGCCCACCAGCAGATTACATGTCAGGTTTAAAATTCCAAGTTCTACAAACCTTTATCGTTTCAATCTTCGATAATGGCAAAAACAGATATAACTGATCTACATAGAAGATAATACCTAGACCTAGACCTATCCCAGCATGCACTTGGAAGCAACCGTCATGGCTGGATGGTGGTACCTGCAGAACGTAGCCTTCCCTGGCGTTCAGCTCTCTCCCTCTGGCGTCCTGCAACTGCTCCTGGAGAAGACTGTTCTGCTCCTGCAGCTTGGCCAACTCCTTCTGTGTTTGGTCCAGCTGCGCACACACACACACACACAGAAACACAGAGAGAAACACACACACACGGAAACACAGAGAGAAACACACACACACACAGAAACACATACACACACACACACACACACACAGAGAGAGAGAGAGAGAGAGAGAGAAACACACACACACAGAAACACAGAGAGAAACACACACATACACAGAGAAACACATACACACACACACACAGAAACACAGAGAAACACACACACACGAGAAAAGATGCATACGAATATTGTTACATAGACTTTATACACTGCTGGGTAAAAACTTTGATACAAATCAATGAAGACAAGTGAATGGAGGCCAACCTCTTTGTCTAGCAGAGCGGTTAGGTCTTCAGCGGGCAGTCCGGGAGAGTCAGAGGAGCTTCCCGCCGTGGAGGCGATGGGTACCTGCTTCTCCTCCCGAAGTGGTGTCGTTTCCACCTGGTGCCATCGCTGCTCGATCTCCACCTGGACATCAGGGGGCCGGCCTGCCCTCTCCCCGCTGGGGTCTGGCTGCACGGCAGCCGGTCGGTCCACCTCCATCCTGCCCTGTTCCTCGGGCGTCTTCGGCTCCATGCCCACGGCGGTATTGAGGGTGGTGGTCATGGTTACGGTGACCGTGTTGGGGGAGTGCTGGAGACGACGCCTTCTCTCATCGCGGCGGCGCACCCGCTCCAGGTCCACCTCCTCTGCCGGCGCAGGAGGGGCGGAGACGGAGGAGGACGTTGGGGCGGATGAGGTTGTGGAGACTGGGGAGGAGGCTAAAGAAGAGGAGGAGGAGGAGGAGGTGGTGGAGGAGTAAGAGGTAGGGCCGAGGTGGACCGTGTCCGCCCGCTCCATCTTTGTCTCTCCCCCCGTCTGTCCCGCTCGGAACTCGGACCAGTCGTACGTTTTGGAGCGGCCTTCCCGCCGTCGTTCTCGGACGCGGCTCTTGCGAGGCTCCGACGCGCTCTGGGTGTGCCCTTCCCCCCGGGCAGCCTCCGGGCTGGGCTCCAGGGACACCTGGAGACAAGGCTCCAATACCACCCGTGCTTTGGCCTTCTCCTCAGGCAGGGAGCTGAGAAGGACGACAAGAGGAACAAGACGGAGCAACTCAGTTATCAAATGAAAGCATACAAGTACATGACTCCATTTTCCAGAATCCAACCAAAGCAAACAAGCACATACGACTCAGTTACACCACATTCTCTTTGGAGCATTTTTTTATGGGCCGTGTACGCCAATAACACTGGGTGGGCATGATGAATTCCAACCAAAAAGCTCTGGATAAATTTGAACAGACCCACTGCTAATGGACTCTTTCATCTTTGGTCATGAATCAGAGTTTCTGGGGACAGTGTCACCGCGGTGACAAGGTTGAGTCATACAAAAGGCAGTTATTCCATGCAAAACTCCCCTTCAAAATTCACACTACCGCACAACATGAATGCTCAACGGGACACTTGGACACGCATTTGCAACACTGCTCATCTTGAGGAGTTTAAAAGCACAAACAAAACATCAGCTTTTTAAAAACGCAAGCCGCAAACACAACACATCGCGTTTCCTGTAAATCTTTGGCCTTTCCCCTGAAAACCAGGGGCTGTAATCTGAGACACGGGTGAGGGGGGGACGCTTTTGCCACGACATCGCTGCCTGGAAAGAGACAGAGGATTCCTCAGGTTTGAGTGGTAGGTGGGAGGAATATGTCGCCAGTAATCCCCACACTGCTCGGCATCCACCTACACTGTTGGCCAGAGGGACACACCTAAATAAAGTGAGCTGACGAAATGGTCTATTTCCATCGTCTTGTGGAATGGGATGAGGACAGGAGGGGGGGGGGGGGGGGCACAGCCGCCAGAATAAGGAAGAGGTGTTCGTGAGGTGTCTGCGCAGGAACGCCGAAAATATCCCACATTCCCTCAGGAGCAGGCCGCCTCGGAGGCAGACGACCGGGCTATAACTGTATCTGCTGGGCAGCAAGGCACCTGACATGTACCATGTAGAGGAAACACTAGTGTGGGTTGGGTGGGAAAGGGAGGGGGTAAGGCATCCAAAAACAAACAAAGTTATGAATATGTCTGTCGCTACAGTACATACAGAACTCTGCCGATGCTACTTATGGCTCTTTTCAACTGCACGGCACCGGCTTAACCGGCTGGCCGGTTGGACCGCGGAGGCTGCCGGCTCCGCGGCCCAACTGGGAGACATTACTCAACAATCACATGACACAGGGTGGGACGACAAACACGCAGGGCAGGCATTACTGGACCATGACATCACACAGAGAGAGGGGGGGGGCAACACACAAGCTCTCCAACCTGGGCTTCAGAACGGATAGTTTCAGAGAGATGTTTTTCCTAGAAGCAGGTTGAAAATACCAGAGAGGGGTGGGAGGGAGGGAGAGAGGAGAAAGAGTAAGGAGGAGAGAAGTTAGACAGATTTTCTTTTTAAACAACAACATTTTTTGATATTGCTGTTGCTGACAGGTGGGGGGAGGAGGGGGGGGGGCAGTTGGCGGTCCCTTGCTCACCGGGTGACGTCAGGGGCGATGGTGGGTCGCACGTTTTTCATGATGGCCTGAATCCAGTTCCGGCGTATTCCAGAGGTCATGGCCGACAGAGTGCACGCCCCTTCCTTGCTCTGGAGAAAAAGGGGAGGGGCATGGAGTTAGAATGACTAGCCGACAAACAGTGATCCAACAGTCATTAACAACATAGTGTAAACAACATAAATGACCGACCCACGGTCAGAATAAACCACCATGTTACTGTGTGTGTGTGTGTGTGTGTGTGTGTGTGTGTGTTTGAAATGAACATCTACAACGATCCCTGAAAGGACTTTCCAGCCTATCCTGCTGCCAAACCACACTTCTCTCTTCTCCAAGACTCTCTCGGTAGCATTACCCAATTTCTCAACCCAACAGGCCGAACACAAACATCATTACCCTGTTTAGATGTTCTCCAACACCCCTCCAAACCCCAACCACCCCCCTCGCCCCCCGCCCCGCCGTCACCTGACGAACAGAACGTTCTGCGGTGTTGGTTCTCCCCTCTGCCCTGTTCTTGGCCTCCACCCGGTCTGCCCACACCGATGAGAACGTTTATAAATACTGACGTTATTATTAATTTCGGATCACTAAAGCCGTGTTGTTCTCAGCCAAAGAGAACCTTGCCCTCCGCTCCTTCTATTTCCAACCAGTAAACCATCAGGGATATCGGAGGAGAGAAGTCCCAATTCTCGGAGCCAACGTAAACCCCACTTTCCAGGCCGGTCCTCCAGGTACCAGCGCTTAACTTCAAGTCAAGTCAGGTTCGAATTAGTGTTTCTCAAAGCACCCTCATAAATCTCCCGTTGACGTGAGCGCTTGATTTACACGAGGCGGTGGTGTTCATGGCTCTAGGTGTTACACGGCATAGATCAAGTTCCCATTTGGCCCTCAGTCAGTGGATGACGTGCGCCCATAGAGAGGGGATTGCAGCGTTGAAGACAAGCATCCTCACCTTGACCATCAAGGCAAGGTCATCTAGCAGTCCAGACGGAGCGCCATTAAGGATTACGTCAAAAGCCTCAAAGCTCTGTCATACCAAACCCCCCCCCAAAAAAGTTTTTCCAAAACACTGGTGCAGACAGCACGTCAAGCGATCTTTGAGTGAGGGAGGTTAGGTTAGCATTTTTGGGGTGGCGTGTTGGATTGAAGGCATAGGGGGAGGGGAGAACGGGAGGGGCGTTGGGGGGGGGGGAAGAGAGGTCTACAGCAGATATAGAGCGCATGACGTCCTGCTATGCTTGGTGATGACAGGTCAAGTGACATCCCTTACCAATTGAATTGTTTGAGGATAGAGGAACAGCCAGATACGATATTTACCCCCCGCGGTGAGACATGGCGCTTTAAGGCTGTTTTTAGAGCGCAGAACCGCAGCAAAGCGGATCTTTTGTTACCCAGCGATCTCGACGGCGTCGGAGAACCGCGAGCATGCGCCGTTTAGACACTCACGAGGATCTGGAAGCCGTAGTTTCTCTGGACAGGAAACTCGGTGACATCGTAGCAGGTGGACAGGTCAATCTCACCATCCAGGTCAGAGGCCTGCAGAAGATGGAAAGCAGATCAAAAACCAAACTCTGACATCTATAAGATGAAGGACGTTAGATGACAAGAATCAGAACCCATTCAGCACACTTGAACAACCTCACTCATACATTTAGGAAACGGTGACTTGTGAATATTTCGGTCATACCTCCTCAGCTACAGAATCTCTGTAGTATCTCAGGCTCTGGTCAGTCAGAACAAACCAGTGTTTCTTCCACTGGAGAAGAAGACGAAGAAGTCAGTTTGAGTCAGTCTCGCCTAACAAGAAGGCTTGGTATGGAGTTACTGTGCTGCGACACAAAAGTCTTGGTGTAATATATTACCATGCCATCTTCATATAGCTTGGTCATCCATCCCTTCTTGAAGTTCAGCAGATCAGGCTGTTTGGGGGGGGGGAATGAAAGTCAATGGAGAATAAGACCGACAATTTACAGCAGTTTTTTTCGGTTTCAGATAATGGCTTGTAAGATAGCTAGCTAGCTAGCTAGCTAACTGGGATTGACTCTTAACGCATTCAACAGCTCAACACTACTAAATCACCTCACAGCTGACTGCCAAATACTCCAATTCCATTTACAAAAATAGAAATACATGTTTTCACTTGATGTAAATGGGAAAACTGCGGCTGACTACAAACACAGTATCAAGTATGTCATCACGTGCGCAAGAAGAATTATGGTTACCCATTTTGAAATGGTAAGAACTTTGAAACAATCCACATGAATGTTGTTTACTATTTCAGTACTTTACTGCTTAAGTACAAATGTGGAAGCACATGAGCATTTCCATTTCATTAAGTTCCTAACAAATCTTTTTGTTTGTGTGCAAAAAACACTGGAACGTCCATTCAGAGCACCAAAAGTTTCTGCAAATCTACCACCAAACCCCCACTGAACACAGCTCCCACGCCTAAACCCCCCCCCTCCTCCCCAAGCCTCTTCAGTGAACCCGCACAACAGCGTTCCTTTCACGCACCAACCAGCACAGCTCTGACGGTACCTTATTTCTGTTGAGCTTCATCAGGTGTGGGACTGCCTGGCACAGAGTCATCGTGCACACACACACACGCTCTCACACACGCTCTCACACACACACACCTCCTCACACTCAACTTCTCGGGGACGCAGCCCACACAGATCTGCAGCTTTAACGCTCTCCACGCCAGCTATTTATATAGAAGGGGGTGACCATGGGGGGCGGGGGGTGCAGGATTTTGGCAGCTGCAGCCCCCCCCCTCCCCCTCCCCCCCCTGACCTAGCACGCGCTGACAGGAAGACGCCCCAACACCAGCCAGGGGCTGACCTCAGATCAGCCTGCCAGGCGCTGGGAGGCCGAAATGAGTCTCAGTCCTGTCACTCATAAGAAGACCCCCACCCCCACCCCCACCTCCACAGCGCTGAACAGCAGTTACAATGCTCATATCACAGTGATTCGAATCACTTTGATTCCATGAGAGGTTGCCGAATGAATCAGTTGATTGAATCATGAATCTTTGATTTAGGAACCACTTATGATCCGATTATATGATACTGCCTAATGGACAGTTTAAGACATTTACGAACGGTGTAAAAAATAAAATAAACAAGAAAAAGAAAAAATGATTCAACTATAAGATAGCAGAGGTTTTCTACCCACAATGCAGCAAAGATCGCAACCTACAAATGTTTCCAAGTCCTCTTACCCGGCCCAGAAATTCTCAGCAAGAGCACAGACCTATAAATCTCCATGGAAACCAACAGCCCTGCTTGTATACCTTTTGCCTCTCTGTCCTGATGACTGCACATGCTTGTTCCACAGGGTCAAACAGTTAGATTTGAACTTACTATTAAACACTTTCTCATTGTAATATCTGAAAATACACTTTCAGGAGGTCATTGCCATTGTATAAAAATAAAAAAATCAGTTACAAATGGTACAGATATCGTCATTTCTTTCTACTGGCAATCCCAACCGAAGTATATCGTAGGTGTACTGACCGTCATGGAAGACTCGGTCACTCTGCGGTCGAGTGACTTGGCTCTGCGGAAGTTCAAGAGGGAGGAGCTAGAAACGTCCGGAACGGAGCGCTGACCAGCAGAGTCCAATGACATGTCCTGAAAACAGAGGTGAGGCAAACCACCTGAAACCCATTCTGAACACTGCAGCTAATGCAGCTAACGCCGCTAACGCCGCTAACGCCGCTAACGCCGCTAACGCCGCTAACGCCGCTAACGCCGCTAACGCCGCACATCTGGAGCAGAGTTCAGTCCAGTCAGACTGAACAGAGTACGTCAAGGTTCCAGAACGCCAGCTTAAGCTTTATTGTAGGGACGTCTGAAGAACGCTTGTATCAGTGAGGCAGAGGTGCAGTACCTGCTTGTAGGCCAGGGGGCGCTTCTCACTGCGCCCCTGCCGCTGGAGGGGCGCGCTACTGGAGGAGGGCTCCGTGGAGGTGCTGGTGTCCATCTGCTCCTCGCCATCCACCGACTCGAAGCGGCCAATCACCTGCGAACGCCTGGCGGACACAAAATGAGACGCACGTTAGAACCCGTCTTTCGCTCTCTCTCACGCAAGCTAAACATTAGCATGTATTTCTTAAGAGATACTGTATTTCTATTTTGTTTTGGGCAAGGCAAGTCCATGATCATGTCCTTGACTTCATGTCAGTGAGAAACAAACAGCAAAAAAAAAATCAGTCTGATCAATTGATGATTTCATGTTGCGAGTAAAATATAAACCACAATTGAGTCTAATTAAAGATGAGCGGGAGCATAGCATCTGGATATCAGCTTAACAGGATCATTAAGCTTCAACTTAAGATCAGAGCAGCACTTAAACAAGCGACTTCATGCCAAAATAAAGAACCCAAATAGCAAGTATATAATTCAATGTTCTCTCTTCCAGGCGAGTTTCGCATTATAAAAAGGAGGCCAAAGAAGGAGAGTACATTTTAGAACATGGCACCTCCCGTATGCAAGTATGCATGGAAACTAAAAATGTACCCATTGAAAAACGATCGTTACAAATAGTGTTTTGTGGAGATGTCTCTCAGAAAGCTGGGGAAAAGGCAGGCAGGTGACCAGGTCAGAGTTGATGATGGCACCAGCAGCACTACTGTGTGGTGTGTGTGTGTGCGCGTGAGTGAGTGTGTTCCCAGGCAGTGTTGAGGTGAAATGAAAGAAAGCAGGTGTCAGCAGTGGTAACCAGCAGGGCGGAGGAGCGGAGGAGCGGAGGAGCGGAGGAGCGGAGGACGGAGGGTTTGGGAGGGCAGACTGTCAGAGGCTCCTGGAAGAGATGAAAAAACAAAAACCAAATAGCAAAAAGTAGCCAGAGCAGGAAAGAGCAGGTTAGAATGAGACCAGTAGCGTCTGAAGAAGCACAAATGAAATACAACTGCCTTCCTTCATACTAACCAAAAAGAAAATAAAACACCTTTAGAGACCTTAAGAAAGAGCAGAGTTATTGTCGGAGCCCAAACAGAAGATGCAATATACCAGGAAAGAGGCACCACTAGAGGGGGCTAAAAAAATGCATGTTGACTGCAGAGCTTGTAAACAATACAGAAGCCATTTAAATGCCATCTCCAGTAACTTCCGCTGAGAAAGCGTCAACAGTAACAAGACATAACTAACATTAGATACACAAGTTCCTTTCTTCTCCTTTAAGGGATCAGAGGAAAGATAACGCGGGAAAGCGACACGTTCTAGAAGGTGTTGAGAGTCTGAATGTTTATGAGAGATGAGTTACCGTTAGCTTGTATATCTGTTCTAAGGGTGCTCATAATCTTGTCTGCAAGTACATGGTCGTTAAAGAGCGTCGGTGAACGGTATTCTTTCCTTTTTCCAACAAACTTCGAAGTGAGAATCTGTTCTGTGACTGTTTCCAGCGCGTGGCTCATCGCCAACGTTCTCTCACCTGCGTTCCTCCCCGAATATCCGAGCCACCTCCTCCCTGCCGGGGCTGCGTGTGCGAGCTCGCAGCTCCTGACGCTTCTTGTCGGAGCGGAATGCCTCGCGGTGGCTCAGCCTCCTCGCCCGCGGCACGTCCGACAGCGCCACGTACTCCCTGCCCGCTCGGCCCGCCCTGCCTCCGGACGCTGAGCCGGCGCTACCGCCCCCGCCGCCGCCACGTCCATCCCAGCTGGGGGCACTGCTGCTGGGCTCGGAGTCCAGGGAGCTCTGGGAGGAGCTGATGGTGGAGTAGCAGGGCGACAGGAGGGCGCCGGAGGAGGAGGGCGAGAGGAGGGGGGCACCGGGGGAGGACGGGTGGAGGAGGGAGTCTGGGGAGGGGTAGAAGGAGGACGGGTGGGAGTCGGAGTCTGAGGGGCTATACCTGTGCTGCGGGGGCCCTGTTGCAGAGGTGGACGTGGTGGTGGAGAGGAGGGTGGATGAGGAGGAGGACAGGGGCAGGTGTAAGGGGGGGGGCTGGGGAGTGGGCTCCATCTTGGTCTTCTCCAGGGAGAAGTAGCCGCTCTCTACTCGGACCTTTCGACCGCTGCTCAGGGTGCTGCTGTCTGAAAACGACATGGTGGAACTGTTAGGGACGTGAGGTTCATCTGCATTCTCTGGCCGCTTCCCTCCTGCTTTGCAGACAAACCAGTCTGAGTGTATGTTTGTGTATGACCGTGTGTCTGCGACGATGACTAACTCTATCCTGACAACAAGGGCACATTCACAGCAGCATTCAAATCAATAAGATCCCTGTAAACCGAAACCTAAGAACATCATCAAGCCCCCCCTGCCCCCCGCCCCGGTCGCTGCCCACCATCGCGGGTGTCCACCAGGCTTGCTGCTGGCAGGCTCTGCCCCAGCTGGCTGAGGCAGGACGCGCTGCGACTGCAGGGGATGCTGGCGCGGGCCCAGCGGGTCTCTTCCTGCCACAGGCTGGCCCGGCTGGGCTGGACCCGCTCGGCACTGGCGATACTGCTGGGCAGGCAGGAGATGCTGCCCCCTCCCCCACTGCTGCTGGGCACCGCCATCTTGGCTGGGCCGGGCTCCTGGTGGGGTGGGGTCAAAGGTCGATGGTGGGGTGTCATGATGGTATGGGAGAGGAGAAAGGGGGGAGAGAGAGGGAGAGATATCATTGTAAAAAATGTAGAGAATTGAATAGGAGGTAGAACAACATGTGATGGGCCAACAAGAGTTCTTTCATAAGTTTGGTCAACATATTCTCATCAAGCAACAACACTACAGTTTCTTGAGTTCATCGCCTTGCGCCATGACGTGTTCTTGAGTGGAATCCAATGGCTTCGCTCTACATGTTCAATCAAGGCTTAGCACAGAGTCTGGCACTGCAAAGACTGTTGTTGCTTCGTAACTGAAAACTGACAAGACTCCAGAAAGAGAGAAGAGGCAGGAGGGAGACATATAAAGGGAGGGAGAGAGAAAAAGAGAGGGAGAGAGAAAGAGAGCGGGAGAGAGAAAGAGAGCGGGAGAGAGAAAGAGAGCGGGAGAGAGAGGGAGGGAGAGAGAAAGAGAGGGAGAGAGTGAGAGAGCGAGAGAGGGAGAGAGAGAGGGAGAGAGAAAGGGAGAGAGGGAGAGAGAAAGAGAGAGGGAGAGAGAGAAAGAGTGAGAGAGAGGGAGAGAGCGAGAGAGGGAGAGAGAAAGAGAGGGAGAGGGAGAGAGTGAGAGAGCGAGAGAGAGCGAGAGAGAGCGAGAGAGTGAGAGAGTGAGAGAGAGGGAGAGAGAGAGGGAGAGAGGGAGAGAGTGAGAGAGCGAGAGAGGGAGAGAGTGAGAGAGCGAGAGAGGGAGAGAGAGAGGGAGAGAGAAAGGGAGAGAGGGAGAGAGAAAGAGAGAGGGAGAGAGAGAAAGAGTGAGAGAGAGAAAGAGTGAGAGAGAGGGAGAGAGCGAGAGAGGGAGAGAGAAAGAGAGGGAGAGAGAGAGAGAGAGGGAGAGAGTGAGAGAGCGAGAGAGAGCGAGAGCGAGAGAGAGCGAGAGAGTGAGAGAGTGGGAGAGAGAAAGGGAGAGAGGGAGAGAGTGAGAGAGCGAGAGAGGGAGAGAGCGAGAGAGCGAGAGAGGGAGAGAGGGAGGAGAAAGAGCTTGAGACATAGCTCAACAAAGAACAAAGAGCTCCTTTATGGCAATGCCACCTGTCTTGTAACAGAACAAAGAACAGACAGAGAACACATTCAGGTGGGACTGAGATGAGAGGACACAGGCCTCTTCATACCTGTCAGCGTCACACCTGCCAACGCTACACCAGGAAGCTGAAACTGCTCATTCATTACAAGAAGGACCACAGTACTGTACTTACTGTTACATCTTACATCTGGTCTCAGCAAATATTTGCGGAAGCGGTTCACGTGTAATAGCGGAGGCTAATCGTGTGTTTGATCAATTATTTTGTATGCAGCGATTAGGAGGCCTCACAAAATAATCCTCTCAGAAAAGATGAAATTGAAAAGCAAAAAGCCAGACGGATAGACAGCGAGGATTAAGGTTCAGACACAAGACAGCATTCTGATTTCACCAGTCACTTGTTTACTTACTTACTTTCTTACTTACACACACACACACACACACACACACACACACACATACGCACACAATTAAGTACATGCCACCAAAGCATCGATCACTCCGGGTGATGAGATTCATAGAGTAAAAACTGAAACAGTAATCCCAAACAGTAATTGGGATTAGCAAATTAGAGATTGGGATTGTGCAGCCGTTGGAGATTGAAGCACATCAAATGAGGCTGAACGAAACTCACAGCATGCCCGTTCATGTCCCCGGTGGAAAACCGTCGACTTGGAGATATTCCAGCCTGCCAATCACACACAGTCTGTTCAGTGGAGGAGTTTGTGTGACCCACCAATAACATAACTGCTGCAGTAAGATGGTACTGACAGTTGATCAGTCCCACAGACAAAGAGCTGACAAAGTTGAGGAAAAAGGTCTACACTCGGCTGAAGGAATAAGGAGGCACTGGAGGGATTTGACTTCTGTTGAATGATTAACTCCACTTTCCTCCTTCCTGTATTTCTAATCCTGTCAACAGGGCATAGAGTATTCACCCACCTCTACCTCAACCCCCCCAGCCAGCCAGGTAGAAAAGCCTGCAGCCACAAACGGGTTCTATACCAGACGCCAAGGCTTGTCTACGGGCGCCACGATGGCTGAGAGGACTCGCGGGTGCCAGGAGTACCTGTGAGTTGCGGCCCTGCTCCCTCCTCCCTCCTCCACCTCCCCATTAGTTCCTTCCTTCCTCCTCCCAACCTCCCTCCTCTCTCCCTCCCCCTTCCTCCTCCCAACCTCCCTCCCGTCTTCCTTCCCTCCTATCATCCTCTCTTCCCTTTCTTTCCTTCTCCCCTCTTCCCTTCTACCTAACCGACTCCAAACCCGTCTCATCCCTTCCTCCTCCCTTCACCCTTCCATCCATCCATCTTCCCTCCTCCCTCTCTCTAACACTGGCAGGTGGTGTGTTGGTCTTGGAGGGCTCTTTCCACAAGACAAACAGTTTGTTTTCTTCTTCCAGCCTGTGTGTTTTACCACAGGCAGAGGACTCTTGAGAATCGGATGAGCGAGTGCGGGAGGGGAATCAGGCGGGAAAGGGTCTGTCTTACAGCGGTGCGCTTTGGAAGGAGTGGAGTGTGTCGACCCGGAAACCTATTTGTTTGTAGGAATCAAAACTCCCCAAGTCATTACCGAAAGTGAAATGTATAGAGAGCTTTTCTAGTTAAATGGGAATACCTCCCTCCCTCCCTCCTCACACTGCAGGTGGTGGTGTTTGTCTTGGAGGGCTCTTCCCACAAGACAAACAGGTGTTTCTCCCAGCCTGTGTGTTTACCCAGCAGGCAAGCGACTCCTGCAGAACTCGGACTGAGCGCGTGCGGAGGGGAATCAGGCGGGAAACGGGTCTGTCTTACAGCGGTGCGCTTTGGAAGGACGTGAGAGTGTGTCCGACCCGGAAACATTTGTTTTGTAAGGAAAATCAAAACTCCAAGTACATTTACGAAAGTGAATGTAGAGAGAGCTTTCTAAGATTACTGGGAAATATGACCTCACTGGCTGAAGAACTGGCTATGAAATCGTAGCGTAGTCTTTGTCGAGGAATTTATATGTAGCTCCCATTGGAATTTCAATAAGTTCGTCAATCCTTCGTGAAACACTGGTCAACTCTGCAGGCTTTGAGAAGGAGCTACATAGAGACATTGTAAACCTAACCCAGGCTAGGCGGGCACCGAAGAGAAGGTCATCCCCGTGTCGCGGTTCTTTCTTCCACAAATGAGGCTGTTTGTGCCAAACCCAAAGCAGGGTCACAGTGTTTCTGCCATTAAAAGGCCCCAGACAATGAGCTTCAGGGTCCCAGTCTGGCTCCCTGAACCACCAACCTGGCTGAGCCCCAAGAAACCAATCAGGAAGAGAGGAAAGAAGCAAATCTCCGCCCCCAAGTGGGTGGTCCTGTGGAGGGTATGGGACACGACCTGCTATTACTGCATCCAAGTCATTAAAAACCCCCCTTTGTTATGGAGCTGCACCTTTCCACGGCCGCACGTTTCTGACTGCCTAGGCTAGAACCTCCCCCCCCCCCCCCCTGCAGCGTTAGCGAGAACCGGCGTGGAAACCGCCGACTCCGGTCCCGCTGGGCGTCTTGTGTGTTCTCACGGCAGTGCTTTGAACCCTTCCGAAAAGATGACATCATGCCAGCCCTCGAGGTAAGTGTCTCGACTCCTGACTTGTCTGGAGGGGAGGAGGCCTGGGTTTGACTCACCAGCAACATAAACTGCTGCAGTAAGGTGGTACTGACAGCTGATCAGACCCACAAAGAGCTGACAAAGCTGAAGAAGGTCTAAGCTCGGCTGAAGGAATAAGGAGGAACTGGTGGGATTTGACTTCTGTTGAATGATATGAACTCTACTTTGCTCCTCCCTGTATTTTCAAGCTTAGCAACAGGACAGAGTATTCACCCACCTGTACCACACGCCCCCCCCCTCCCCCGCCCCAACACACACATCCCACCGCACCAAAAGGTACAGTCTCATGAGGGTTTGCCAATACTCAAACAGGTTGTGTGTGTTAGTGCTCAGTGATCAGATAAACAGTTATGTGTTTTTCTGGGGAGCTGCAATGGTAAACTGAGAGATATGTGAGGATGGAGATGAGGGTGGAGGCCTGGGTGAAGGCCAGGGTGAAGGCCAGGGTGGAGGCTGGGTCACCTGCGGGGTGGGGGGTTCCACTTTGCGTTTCTTCTTCTGGTTCTGCTTGTTGGTCCGTGGATACACAGTCAGAGCCTCTTGCCACCTGAGGAGACAAAAGGTCAGAAGGTCATAAGGGGAGCGCTCTAGACTGCGCTGGTGTGTCAGATACTTAGCCGGGCAGGATTAGGACGTGCTGAGGTCAAGTTCAAAGTGAAGGATAAACGAGCCTCCTCTGACTCCAAACGATTATCATCACCAACAACAAGCTAACACTGAAAGACTATCTACAGTATCCGCTTCACAGTCTCTGAGCCCCTGTTGACTTGGCTGTCTCTTCCAGAAAGCCTTTCCTTACCGCTAAGAAATGACAAAGGTAAACCAAGGATGAACGCCAACCTGCAGTTAACGTGTCACTTCTGATCAAAGACTTTGCCAGACAACAAAACAAACCCGGAGTTGCTAAACACCAAAGGTGCAGAAAACAAACGACGATCGGCTCAGTTCTGTGCTTCTGGACTAATTGAGGAGCTAGCTGCCATCGCTGTGGCACGCAGCACTTGAAAGCTATCAAACGTTTCACCCGTCATTGTCTGACCGCCTTGTGAAGAGTGCGAAAGCCTATTCAGCCCTTCTGTACTGTGACATTTAACACCTCCGTCGGAGGTTCCCCCTACTGCATGCAGGAGCAAATGGATGAAGGGGGGCGGGGGGGGGGGGGGGGGGAAGAAATCGACAAAGATCCGAAAGAAATCCAATCTGGTGTAATCTTGTCAAAGCGTACCAGTGTTCCAGTTCACTGCCCTCAGACGTTGGGAGGACACGAGGATCTGGCAACACAGAGACGAGTTTGGAAGATGAAAATCGTTTGAGAGGGGATTTCTTTTTACCATCTGCACACGTTGTACATTCCACATATTCGGCACTAAATCTTACCGCTAAAATGAATTGAGCACATACGCACAAATCTCAAATGTTGCTACTGTGTGTAATCTGTTATTCATTCTGATGCTATTCTGGTAATCTGCCTTTGCAGTAGTTTGAGATTGGGAAATTAGTGAGTGATTGCTATTTCAGTCCACTGATAGTGTGTCTTATTCTAGACTATAAGGGACAGAGAGAGAGGGGGGGGGGGAAAGAGTGAGAGAGAGAGAGGGAGGGAGAGATAGAGANGAGAGAGAAACATGAGAGATTCTCTTAATCTGGGTGTTTGTCATTGGCCCAACCTTGTCAGATGGCAATAACACTGTCTGGGCCAATATGATCACATGATGGCACAGGTCCAGGATGAGAGGACTACAGAGGCATGTGTGTATGGTGTGTGTATGGTGTGTGTGTGGTGTGTGTAGGGGGAAGGGTTGGGGGCAGATAGCTGTGGTTAGCACAGCTAGGATGAGCTCAAGAGGAGAGAGAGAGACAGAGAGAGAGACAGAGAGACACAGAGAGAGAGAGACAGAGAGAGAGAGAGAGCATAAGAGTGAGGCAGGATCACTGGCAAAATATCCTATGAGGTTTTGCAGCTGTACTCTCACCACTCATCATGACGTAACTGGAAATAGGTGAGAGAACTGAGAAAACAAACACTAAAGCGAAGTGTTCCGAGGGGAGAAGGCAGAATGTGGAACCTGCCAGGTTAAGAGGAAGAGCTAGCGTCAGTATGTTGATGAGCCAGCACACAGGGGGGGGGAGAAAAAAGTCTGATGTCTGAGTGTCACGATGTGCTGCTGAGGGTGGGAGATATCAGAGCACAAGAAAGAAGAGTGGGAATTTGGGGGTGATTTGTGTTGGGGGGTGAGGCTAATTCGGGAGTGAGGTTGCTCAGCAGAAGGGATTGTGCACAGTCATGCTTGCACGGTGTGGATTTAAGGGGAGTAGATTTTTCATATCATGTGGTGGGAAGCTTGGGATCTTGTGTGCTATTTTGCAAAAACTCCAGCAGGGGGGCCAGAGCGGTGATGACTGGCAGGCAAACCGCAATCGCCTCTTTCGTCCGGGAGTATCGACAGGAATCGGAATGGAAGAGGAGGGAGGAGAGACATGGAAGTAGTAAAGCCACAAGGATGTGAGGGATAGAAAAGAGGAGCAGGGAGAAGCCGATCAGATAGCTGACGGTGAGCAGGCAGGGTGAAGTGACCGTTTATACTACGTATTGAA
>BROE01000007.1:12776121-12834919 GCA_036571765.1 Plecoglossus altivelis
AGCACATACGCACAAATCTCAAATGTTGCTACTGTGTGTAATCTGTTATTCATTCTGATGCTATTCTGGTAATCTGCCTTTGCAGTAGTTTGAGATTGGGAAATTAGTGAGTGATTGCTATTTCAGTCCACTGATAGTGTGTCTTATACTAGACTATAAGGGACAGAGAGAGAGGGGGGGGGGGAAAGAGTGAGAGAGAGAGCAGGGAGGGAGGAGATAGGAGATAGAAAGAGAGAGAGGGAAGATAGAAGACAAGAGAGAGAGAAGAGAGGAGGAGAGAGAGAGAGTGAGAGAGGGAGAGAGACAGGGAGAGAGAGAGCGATAGAGGGAGAGAGAAACATGAGAGATTCTCTTAATCTGGGTGTTTGTCATTGGCCCAACCTTGTCAGATGGCAATAACACTGTCTGGGCCAATATGATCACATGATGGCACAGGTCCAGGATGAGAGGACTACAGAGGCATGGTGTGTATGGTGTGTGTATGGTGTGTGTGTTGGTGTGTGTAGGCGGTTCGAAGGGTTGGGGGCAGATAGCTGTGGTTAGCACAGCTAGGATGAGCTCAAGAGGAGACAGGGAGAGAAGAGACAGAGAGACACAGAAGAGAGGAGACAGAGGGAGGAGAGCGAGGGATAAGAGTTGAGGCAGGTCTGCAAAAATGCAGGTTTTGCGCTGTACTCATCATGACGTAACTGGAAATAGGTGAGAGAACTGAGAAAACAAACACTAAAGCGAAGTGTTCCGAGGGGAGAAGGCAGAATGTGGAACCTGCCAGGTTAAGAGGAAGAGCTAGCGTCAGTATGTTGATGAGCCAGCACACAGGGGAAGTCGAGTCTGTCACGAGTGCTGGCTGAGGGGGGGACAGCAACAAGAGAAAGAGAGAGAGATGGGGGGGTGTGGGGGTGAGGCACAGGGGGAGGAGGGGCAGAGAGCGAATGTGCAACAGTCATTGCAGGGCAGTGGGGTTAAGGGGGGGGGGGGGGGAGCTGGGGCTGATGTTTGCGCTTCAAAAAAAACAAACCCAGCAAGGGGGGCGGGAGCGGTGAATGACGGGGGGAAGGCCGCATCGCCTCCCCTGGGAGTCAGACAGGATCGGAAGGAAGAGGAGGGAAGGAGAGACAGGAAGGAAGCACACAGGATGTGAGGGAAGAGAAAGAGGAGGCAGGAGGAAGCCGACAGACAGACGGTGACGCAGCAGGTGAAGGACCGTTACCCGTTGATAATCTCGCGACACTCCGCCCGGATGAAGTGCTCCTTCTCCGGGGTCAGGATGCAGAGGGAGTTCTTCTGGCCCGTGCGCGACTCTCCGTCCACGACGTCGGAGCACTGGTTCATGTTGATGGTACCCTGGGGTAACGTGCTGGGCTGGAGGGGGGGGGAGAACCACGGAGAGGGTAGAGGGTCAGAAACAGGCTTGTCCACAGGGGGCGCTCTCTTGCGAACGACTGACGTTTGCGTACAGTCACACAGACACAAAACAACAACGAGCATCCAAGTGTGAGGTCCTGAACACAGCAAACGCAGCGGCACTGTCCACGCAGGTAAACACACACCAGGGCACTTCACAACAACACCTACGACGATGTTCACGGCGCCTTCGGCACAGTGACTAATGTTCCGGAGTGGACGCCTCGGAACTTGGGGGGGAACAGCTCTGCCCGTTCTTGTGTAAACACGGAGGGTTCACGGGTTCATAGTGTGTGTGGGCGAGCGGCAGAGCGTTTGATTTTGGCCACTGGGGGACACAGTTGGGGCAAGATGAGAGAGTTCAGCTATCTGCTGTACAACGTGTTGACGCCCTGTTCTAAACAACAGGCCGACTGGGCTGTCGGCTTAAGACTGGTCTGTTTCTTCAGGAAGAGAGATTCACGTGCTGGTTCGTGGAGGTTTACACGTGTGTGTGTGTGTGTGTGTGTGTGTGTGTTTGTATGTATGTGTGTGTCTGTGTGTGTGCGTGCATGCGTGTTGACACAGCTCATTTGCAGCAAACAGAGATTTGTAAATAAAACCTCACGCTGAGGGGGAAGGACAATTTGTTCCACCTTTTGCAAAGTTGCCCTGCATTTGACAGCACTGCAAACAAGGACTCCCTCTCCATCTAACATGAATAACATGAGTGTCAGTGCATCGGGACCCTTGCGTGGACATTGCTAGGACAAAAACGCCATTGTGCACGTGAATGTACAGGCTTTCTGTACAGAAACGTGCACGCCAACGCATACAAAAACACACCCGCCACACCTCCGAGAGAGACCAATCTCTGCTTTACGCTGAGCTTCCTTGGAGAGTCAAACCTGAGAGAACAACCAGAGGTCTACAGAAACCAAACCTATCAGGCTTCTACACGGACAGCTCTCAGGGTCCTACCTACCTCCAACCAGAAAACGGGCTGAATTAGAGGTAGCAAACCACCACATGTGTCCAGAGGACTTGGACAAGAAGCCACAAGTGATAAATTACAGTCTTCATCAATTCTGAATATATTAAGAGACATAAGTGGGAGACCAAATTAAAAGGCGCCAGGGTCAAGTAAGTAGATGACGATATAAATCTGACTTCTGGGCCGCCATGCAAGCAGGCTAACCATAGCCTGCCAATCACAGAGCCATTTAGACTCATGTAGGGGCCTTTGATGTGGATGGTGAAGGGAATGATTGACGTTTTATGGTCGTACCGCCCAAAAAACTCTGGTTGGGAGGCCGCGATTGAGCCTGCGGAAACAACAGGTGCCTCCTCCTCGATTCATAAAACTATTTACGGGAGGAAAGTTCTCTACTTAGACTCTGTCCTGGGCCACAAGCACACAGGTCATTTACATTTGGGAGTTTCAAAACGACGAGAGAGACGATTGGAAAAGTTCAACGCATAAACTTTGAGAATTTGGATCTATCGGTTTCAAAGACCTACAGTTAAACACGATAAACACTGACATTATTTCTGCTCTGAAGATTCCAGTGAAAAGTCCAACTAACTGTCCAAAGAGTCGATCATTAGCATGTCTGTCCCACATGGAGCACGATGGTGCTCTGATTGGATTCCTCTGGGTTCACCAGTCTGCAGAGGGCAGCGGGGCCCTTGACTTGGGCGGTGGAGAGGCTGTGTGCGACAGCCGGGCTTGACAGATCGACAGAGGGTCAGACAGAGGGACAGCTGGGAGAGAGGGGTCTGGGAGCGCTTGAGCTGAGAGAGGCTGGCGTCAGCTTGATATGAGAGCCCTGTCACTGTCAGACATGAGAGAGAGCAATGGGAGAGGAAGGGAGAGAGAGAGAGAGAGAGAGAGAGACAGACAGACAGACAGACAGACAGACACAGAGAGAGAAACAGAGACCGAGAGAGAGAGACAGACAGACAGAGAAAGAGAAAGGAAGATACAAAGAGATTTGAACTATGACTCAAGGGCAGACAACCATCTGTTCAGGTACATAAACAAGCGTCAGGCTTATGTCGTTGTGGGGTCAGGGGAGGACAAACTGGCCAAAACAATAACGAATACAGGGACAGTTGTCCAAGCAGCTTAAACCGTAGGCTTTCTAATTCTCCAGAGAGGCCAGATGCATCACTGTGGAATTAGCGAAAGACAACAACTCACAGTCGCCTACACCAAAATTAATTTTCATAAAAACATTACTGAGATTATGGATTGCCACATTATTGTGGAGCATTGGTATGCTTGGAATATGTGCATGTGTCTGTATACATATATATATATATGTGTGTGTGTGTGTGTGTGTGTGTGTGTGTGTGTGGTTGGTAGGTGGGGTAATATGTAATCCAACCAGCACAGGACAGTCACACAGCGTCAGCTGAGCTCCGCCACAGTCACCGCCAAGCGGCCTCCAGCTCCCAGCCCCCGACCCCCTCCACAACCACCACCCCCACCCCCACCCCGCCAAGTCCCCCAACTCAGTCTCGGTCACCATTCCCTGGGCCATTGCTGCTCCACAATGAGCCCTTTGTGGAGTAGCACTAGCACTCACACAATGTGGGATTGTCAACCACTGCCCCCTCTTCTCTCCCCTCTCCGCCTTCCCTCTCGACGAGGAAGTGACCAAGATTTCAGAGACATCGAGCAGAGAATAGAAGGATAAACAACCCCTTCTTTTGTGACGGATGCGTGGAAATGATGAAGTGAGGGGAAACGGTGTCATTTGTCTCCAACTGCGGTGCCGGCTCCACTCGAGACTGAGTTCAAATGGGGATCGAAGAATAATGTGTGTATGCGTTGGTAAGAGAGCAAAAAAAACAGTGAAACGGACAGGAAAAAAAAAGAGAGAGAGCAAGAGGAAGTAGAGAATTAGAAGGAAGGAGAGACAATAAAAAAAAATAGAATTTCCAAACAAGAACAGCAACATGTTTTGAAATGTTATGATAACATGGCTGAATGTCACAGGTGTGCCAAGCTTATCTTTGACTCGTCTGCCACCACTCCCAATGTTGCTCTTTGAACCTAAGATGCCAGCGTACAGGCACACCTCTTTTCCACCAATAAAGTAATCAATGCACCTTAGCACTCCCACACGCTCGCCACGTTAACTAGCGCTAGCCACGCTAACTAGCGCTAGCCACGCTAACTAGCGCTAGCCACGCTAACTAGCGCTAGCAACCCATGCACCAGGGCAGTCTCTGATCCATGACCCTGATGACAGCGATCTGGCAGCCACACCAAACAAACACTCAACTCTCACGCTTCATTTTTTGGGGTCTCCCCCTCCCTTCTCTCTCCATTCTGTCCATCCTCTCCTAATTATCTCAGTCCAGATGTTCCCCTGCCTGGCAGCAGTGTTCATCATTAGTGGCCTCTCTGATTAAGACATTAGAATTAGACTGGAACCACACGGACAAGCTCGCGGTCTCAGAACTTCACCCTTGGCCACATGACAGCACAAGTAAAACATCCCATTCTTGCTCCCCCCCAATGACATCCGGAGAGAAATATTTTGCTTCTTTTGGCAGCTTGCTCTCTGTATGCATGTGTCTGTTCCCCGTGCCTGTGCGTTTGCGTGTGGGTTTATTTCTTCATAGCTAAGATAACTCAGATCTCCCTCGGAGTACAAGGGCTTGCAGCCCACAAGGCTCCTCCTACAAGCCGGAGGAGGCGCCCAGAGCGACAGGCCAAAGGTTAGAGCTCGAAGCGCCAAGCGCTGCCACCCATCCCAGGGTTACTGATCGGAAACCTCTACCAGGGCCCCTGGCCCCTGTAGTAAGGTCATGGGACACAGGCGATTGCGGATTTACAAAGGCCTAAAGATTTCCCTCGATGGTCATCACTTTCGCATCAGATAGACCGTGCACTGCTCTGTACTGTATCAGCCAAGATCCCTTATCTCATAAAGTACATTAAGGTGACTTAACCCCCCTCCTCCCTCCCCTTCCCAGCATGGGTCGGCACCTGTATGGAGAAGGAGGGGGGGGGGGGGGGGAATCGAACAGCGAATAAACGAGGGAGTGCGTCCCCTTGTTTCCTCCGAATCAAGAGCGTTCAAGAGAGGGAGAACGAACAACAGGGGCAAACATGAGAGAGAACAATGAATGTGGACATCTTGGCTGAAGAGCAACGCTGACTCATGGATATGGACCTACAGGCCAGCTATGTGCTCCAGCTTCCTTCGCTTCTGACTGATAACGCCAATTGTGAGATGGATTTTCCTTGGAGACTCAGAACAACATGGGCAAACACGCCGTGTCGACGGCCGTGAGCACGGCAACAAACAACCTCCGGGAGGGGAAAAAAAGGCCCCGGCTGCCAAAGAGATCCAGTCATCTCATCTAGACCTACGTCCTTATTCCGGTTATCCAACACCAGACATACAGGTCAGATCTCATGAGCTGACAGATTGATCATAAACGCAACACAACACTACCTGATCCTGTCATTTAAGACCAAACCTATAAAACTTACTACTTCACGTTAGCTCATCAACCTGCTCACCCCCTGCTCACCCCCCCCCCTCCCCCCTTGCCTCCATTTCAACACTCATCCAACCCTTTCCCAACTCTCATACAGTGTAATTCTCTACTGGATAAATCACTCCAGGCCATATGGCAGATATCACAGGCTGCTCTCAGGGCAAGCATGCCCACCTGGGCACCTCTACAGACACAGATCTCACTCCACTGGAATGTGATTCAGATGGTTCATGTGTGCTGCATGAGAGACAAGGTCCTAATGCATGCTAGCCCGACAGAAGGTATCCTTCTGTACCGGAGGAGGAGGAGGAGGACGACAGCAACATGAATTCCTTCTCAGTTCTGTGGGGAAGAGCAGAGCTCTCGTTCCTCCTCGTCGCCTCTCTGTCCGCGCGGAGAGAGGAGTGGGCGGTGTGATGCTAGGTTTGCGGCGCTACTGCAGCCAAAGCCCAGAATGCAGAGGAGGAGAATGAGGATGAGGAGGGTGAGTTGGAGGATGAAGGAGACCACTCTTAACGGATGTGGAGAGATGAAGCTACGTCAACCTGCGGTGTGTGTTATGGCGCTGCGTGTGGACGGACCATGGTTAGAAAGCCGAAGGGGAACTTTTTTTTTTTCCCTTTTTTTTGTTGCAGGAAGTGTGTGAGCGTACGTGAGTCAGGCTTCCATCTGTGGCACGGCCATAGAACAGGTGCTTGGCTAGACTCGTCTGATCCACACAGTAGCTGCACTGTGTGTGTGCGCGCACGCGTCTTCATGTTCCAGTGCATGATGATTCACACCGTTCCCCATCTCTCCTTTCTCCTCCTCCTCCTCCTCCTGCCACTAGTCGTCTCCTCCTGCCCACTCGCTGTCTTTCAAACCCGCCTGCAGTCAACGATCTTTCCGCCACGCTCAGGTCTTCACAATTCACACATATCCTTGCGGAACCTATATCTAGACACATCCTGAAAATGTCCTCCCCCTTGGTCTCCTTCCCTCCTCTCCTCCAGACATCTGCTGTCCTCTCTTGCACGCTGCTGCCCACTACACACTTACTGCTAATTCATTCATAACAGCAAAGCTCACAGTACTGCCTTATCTCACGTCATCTGTACTAACTTGATAAAAGTCCAAAAGTTTTTCTTTTAAAGTTTTTCTATTTTTTTTTCTTTGAAGTAGCAAATGAGCTAACACAGCTAGCAAAGCAGAAATGGAGGTAAAGTTGATCATAATTTGTTGTTGTTTGATTTCATCGGTCACCCAGGTCAGCTCCAATGACCCAGTTTCCATGGTGACAGGAAGGGGATAGTTTATCTAAAAGGCCTGACAGGCTTGGATTATCTTTATGGAATATTGAGTCAGTAAATACGTGCTTGTGACACGTCAGCCCTCCCCCCAACACGCACACCCCCTCATCAACCATGAGTACAACCACCCATTAGAATACGCCACGTTTCCAGGGGCAACCCTTTCCAAGAACAACAAGATGATGGAGTCACAAGCGCACTTCCAGCTACGGTGGATCGGACCACGTTTTTGCACAGCTCCCATTTATCTCATCAAACCACCGGTTCCTCCTCGCTCTTGTGAAAACGTTCATTTTCCAAAAACAACACAAAACTAACTACCTGGTCTTGTGAACGCACCCCAGCAGACCCTTTAAGAGTCCGCGTCCTCTGATGAGAGCAGCGTTTGCTTGTCTGCAGTGTCCTCTGACACAGCACTTTAGCGGAGTAGGCCAACCAGGACTCATACTGTGTCTGTGTCAGAACCACAGGTATTATTCCCCTAACAGAAACTGGCCCTTCTCCAGTTCTCCACCTCACAACATCATTTTCCAGGAAAACCTTTCGCCAAAAACTGGGTGGACCGTACCTCAATTTCCCCTCAGGGATGAGTAAAGTACTACTACTATAAAGAATACGCCAACACAATTCATGGGGCACCAGCTAATGCTAGTTAGCTTGATGAAATTAGCGCACTGGCTATTTGAGCACAGAACCGAATGGTGTCATTCAGCAAAGACGAGCCTAATTTCTTCAGCCAAGTCTTCCCTCACTCAAGCTGTTACATAAGAAGTAGTGACACCCAGGTACAGATGCCTCTTGATTATAAAGCTCTGGGCAAATGTCCAGCTATTCCAAACGTCCGACAGAGTAAGTAACAGCAGCTAACAGACCCCGCGGGCGTTCCTCAAGATATTCAGCGCTACTCCTCAGGTCTGGGGTGAAACATTCCACCACAGACCCGGAGCTCGAAGCTAGCTCTAGCTGCTAGTTAGCAATTAGCCTGCTGTTCTCGTTGCTTCTCCCCTGAGAATACGCTGTACAGAGGGGGTCATTAAATAAGAAGAAAAACAAAAGGCTGGGCGGAAGGGGGGGGGGAGAGAGGGAGAAAGAGAGGGAAGGAACAAGAGATGGAGGAGAGAGGGAGCACCCTGGTAAACTGATTAGGTGGTGGGACTGGAGCAGGGCCAAGTCATGGCTGTCGGCAGTGGGAATTTTGCTCAATGTCCTGAGGAAGCCAGAGAGAGGCTAATGAAAGAGTGGAGCTCGACCAACAACAATGAGAACAGCAGCCAACAAGTAGACTGCGCAGGTTCGTGGGCCTTTATGAGGAATTGTTGTGCATTAAATGGGGCAAAGGAGTATCAATAAAATTAAAAGAAAAAACAAAACAAAACGTTTGATAGAACATCTGTTTTGAGATACACAGAACACCATCATCTTCATCTGATAAACAGGCAGCTATTTTGCTGCCACCGAGTTAGACATGCCCTGCAAGTTCTCAGTCGCCAGCGAACGTCTTGCTGTAAGCTTTACCCTACGCAGTCGACCATTTGCCTCAGGGTTCATTCAAATGAGCCCAAAGATAAAAATACAGAATTGTCCCATGTAGTCATCAAGACATATTGGCTCTTTGATTCAACATTATTCTAATTATATCTTAGCTTCCTGATCTGTGTTGGCAAAACAAAATAATCTCCATGCCTACAGCTTGCCTGATCCTAGCAGGTGGCATGGCTGGCACGTCATGAAGTCTGAGGTGAAAGGTCAAGAGGTCAGCTGACACACCTGCATCTAAGGCAGCACTGACAGCCAGCCTGTCAGCTACAGCTGGAGATCTCTCTTCCAGGTTGAACTTGACAGGAAGCTGAATTCAGCCAATGAGAACGTCTCATTACGGCAATGAGAGAAAAAACTAAAACGGCTAATCTTTTTATTTTTTATTTTATTTTTAAGTCTGCCATGTAAACAGCACAGCTTCAAATTGGTGAACATGCTAACTGGAACGTGATCACATCTGTCTGGGACATGCAAAACAAGAAGCAAGGAAAACTAGCCATCGGGCCTGACCACAGACAGACTGAGAGACTTCTAGACTATTTGTGTGGGTGACACGCACACACGTCAGTGTGTAGCTGCTGCGGGAAAATGCCTTGAAATGCCCCCCCTGCCCCCTCCCTCGGTGTTAGCTTTATGAGCACTCCTCTCAGAGTTGGCTAAACCCTTCACCCTGTGGCTTTATATGAAACCTTTGTTGTTGTCCCTGTCTAGTATTTGGAGCAAGCCGAGAGAGCAGTCAGTCAGACGGCCGGATAGGCAGACAGACATGCAGTCATTCAGACAGGGAGTGTTGTGCTTTACAGAGGAGGATAGGTTCAGAAGAGAGACACAGAGAGGAGAGACACGCACATTAAAACAACACTGTTGCTCTCTTAGACGCGAATGATTTGTAGTCGAGAGGGAGAGCAAGCATGCGAGACAGACCGACAGACATAAGCTTGGCAGACAAGGCTGGAGGGGGAAAATGGGGAGAACTTAAAATTTAGAAGAGAAAGGAAGATGAGAGCGAGGAGGGAAAGAGCGAGAGAGTACTGGGAAAGCTCAAATGGAGAGAGAGAGAGAGAGAGAGGTTGGAAACCGAGTGTGAGAATGAGAGCCCAGAGGAGGAAACAGAAAAACCCCTGTTTAGGACAAGGCAGTTGTAGGAAGAACCCCGGAAAACAGCCGTTCGCTTCAAGCCTCAACGCCGACGACCCAACCCACCATACACGACACGAGACGGGGCCAGTCGAAGCGACCGAGTGGAGACACCCTGCTGGCTGCCTGCACGGCTCTACAAGGGAGGAGACACCTACACCAGGGGCCTGCTGAAGACGCTCAAAACACATTCTGTCTTGTTCCCTTCCTGGTGATAATAGCACGGCCGGATGAAAGCGTGGAACCATCCTCTCCACAGCTGGCTCCAATCTAGTCGTGTTAGATCTGGGGTTTCTCCCAGGGTAGGCGGCTGGAGGAGGATCACAAAGAGACCCGCGTAAGACCGCAGCGACTCCCAGCGACGTGCACGCCGCTCGGGCAAAGGAGCTGGGGCGCCGTGCGTGAACCACCACCATTCATTTCGGCAACGACGGTAATCAAAAGCTGCTATGAGGAAGGGGAAGCTGAATCGGAGCAATTCGGACCCATCTGCATGCCAAGTCTTCGTGTTAGAGTGTGTACACTGGGCAACAATGATGTTTGGTGGTCACAATTAGCACAATTCATTATTTTTAGACTCATTAAGCCTTGGCCTGCGGCTCTATCTACCTCGCTAAGTGGAGAGAGGGATGAGGAGAGGAGTGGAAGGAGAGAGGGATGAGGAGGGGGTAGTTGAAAGCTCTTTAAGAGCTTCAATTAACATGTCCATTGTCTTTCCAAAGGCAAAAACCGACAGCCCAAGAAGGCTCCGATCTGCTTTCATAACCTACTTATCTTGTCATTTAACACCAATAACTGTGCAGCTTGTTTTGGATAAAGTACAGGTTTCTTAACTGTATTTGGATTGATTTGTGTACAGTTTACCCCCTGCTGTTGTGGCCTAAAGCTGAACTCATGGATACAAGTACAGCAGGGCCATATTCAAGTTACCAGTGTCTTGTGCAGTACTGAAAGCTAAACATGAGACCACAGCCCTAGGTTTCCATAGCAGAGCCAGGACTGGGACAGGGCAGGGGTGCTTTGGCGCTGATGAAAGCGTCCCAACAGTGAAGCATGGACTGATAAGATGGCTATCATAGCCATATCCAAGATGACCCCTCTGGCTTCAGTCAGCATAGACTAGAGAACAGAAATCAAAACAGAGGGGGAAGCTAGCAGAAAGCTAGCAGAGCGACAAATGGTGCAACAAAATGCATATTACCAGTGCGCGAAACTGAGTCGTTTTAGCAACTACATGAGGAAGCACCGCTAGCGTAACAACTACTGCAAATTGTTATTCCCATTTGGTTCAGCTTTGGAAAGTATAAGATTGGCAGAACAGGCCTCACAGCGATGGACCACAATCCAAAATGAAAACTGCTGCAGGTCGTGGGGTATCAGCAAAGGGTTGCTGTTAGGTTGTGTGGACGTTACCCATTGGGCAGTGTGGACCTGAGATTAGAGGCCCGGTGAAATGAATGGGTATTCCCATGGTTTTGCGGCTTTGTGCGACGGGAACAGTGACCCCACTGTAATCCACGGCTGTTTACATTCCAGTAGATGAGTTCCTACTGGAGCCAGGGGTTAAAAAAAGGGCTCTCACGCAGCCAATCCACCCCACACCAAAACAAGCCTTGCCCGCCCCTCACCAGGGCTCTCCAAACAAACAGCAGAAATCCACACACAAACGCCATCACGGGAGGCGTAATCTACCTCCACCTCCTCCATGTCCAAACCCAGTCCTCCATCGACCCCTCCCGCTGCCCACCCCCTCACCCCCACCCCAAGTGACACCTCCTCCATCCATCTTGACGAGACCTCCCCCCCTCCTCCCCACCACCACGGCTGGCATGCTACAGATGTTAGTGGTCCTGTTGCTGAAGGTTTCATTGAGGGGGGAGTCAACTTTCAGTTTGTTCCACTGCTGACTACCTGGGGGCAGCAACGCCAGCCTGCGTTCCCCTCCCCGTGTCCACGCCACCTTAAGAGGCGGTGGGGAAACAACAAAAGGATTTTTTGAAACGGTTTAAAAATAGCCCTTGTTTTTTTGTTTGCTGCAATCTCCTCCTGACGTGTGGCTGATGACTTCAGCCTCCAGACAGCAGGCCGTAGCTTCTGCGTGTCTGACAGCGGGGCTCTCAGGAACAAACATGTCAAGAATGATGTCAAATTCAAAGAGGTGTGAAATTCAAGAGAGCAGTCTGCTTCATTTGACTGCCAAAGTAAGCTGATGGTAGAGAGAAACTCTGGTGACTAAAATGTATTATTTCCAAATTACCTGTACGTGTTGCTTAGTTTCTTAATATGTTTGTGTATTTGGCCAGGCATTCGATACTTCTTTCGTTCCCTTTCACACAAACAGAACAATGAGGGGTTAAAACAAGTTCTCACAGTGTAACTTAGTAAGAGTCCAGACATCTCTGGTTATAATAACCACACATACAACCTTCACAAGAAAAAAGAAACGCACTAAAACATCGTAAAATTCAAAGCTGTCCTGAGAGTCAGGACGAATAATGGACTGAAAGAATTTCACAATGACCTATGTGCAGATGCATACCGAACGGAGCTATTTCCACCCAAGTCACATGACACGGGTCACTTGTAGTGGGTGTTAAGGGTGCGCTGCTTCCATCCACTAGGTCACGCAGGACGCCGTATGAGCTAGGTGTTGCCACATCCATTTCAGAGCGACGCTTGTGGGGTTATTAGAGAGTGGGTGTTGACACTGATGACGTTATAGAAGTCTTAGCATGAGCTAGAAAAGGGTCACTTCACACCCACACACCTGCTTTCTCCGCTGTGCGATCAAGTATATTGCTTGTGTGTGTGTGTGTGTGTGTGTGTATACACCAGACCTAAAGTGTACTCTACGTGAATGTGCGTACTGACTGTGAGCGACAGCCTGCCTGAGCTTATCTGCGTGCAGAATCTGTTTTATGATCTCTTTGTATCAAATGCATTTGAATGGAAACGAAGCGGATGTTTGCAGTAGCGTTCTTGACAAGCCTTTTGCTCCACTGAGCCAAGAAGTACCTTCTTCTGTCTGGAAAGCACCGAGTCATCTCTGACGACCCTGCGAGGCGCCACAAGTCTCCACCCTCCAGACACTCCACACCCAACATAACACCTGTTCCTGACACAGGACCTGCAGTCAAGCCCTCTCCGTCCTGAGGGCGGATTGAGCCACACACAGACACACACACACACGTCAGAAACGTCTGCAGCTCAGCACTAAACCAGACTCAGACTCCTCTACGTCTTCCCTGTCAGAAAGCTGGTGTTGACATTTCCTGGCTTCCTACACTAATGGATATGAATGTAAAATATGTTGACTATTGCAGAAACACGCATTTGTCAAATCTGCGCAAAAGAAGTAACCCGATCGTGTATACAAGTCTTCAACATTTAGTCAAATGAACATTTTATCAACTGCAAGACAGTAAAACTCACAATCAGTACCTACAGCTTGACAGAGTGTGGTTTCACCACCAAAAGGTTCTGTGTCAGTGTGAGCTGAATAGGAGCCTTTAAAACACAACAGTTGGACGGTTAGACTGTGAGAATTCCTGACAAAGGAGAAAAGAAACTGGAATCCTACATCAGACACGTCATGGTCAAACATTCACTATGAGCTCTCTGGTGAACAAAGAAACAAAAAGGTGTTGCCTAGGTAACTCCAGCCTGAATTGACTCTGTCAGCCAGTTAGCTGTAAAACTATGCAATCAACGTAGCGTAGCAAGTATCTAGTAGTACTACCAGTACTATTTTACTCCAATATAGGATCTAATCCTGTATTAGTTTTTTTTTAAAGAACCAGGTTTATCAGGATATAATCCTTAAGCATGTCCTCTTCTGTAACGGTACGTTGAAATGTTTGTGCAATATGGGCCTTGTTTTGAAACTTCCTGGAGATCTAACACAGCAAGGCACCACATGCTGTTCTGCTGCATTTGCTTTGCATGGCAGAACAGATTCCATGCAGGCCAACGAGTTTCTCCCTTTTTCTAACATCTCCTTCCACCCATCCATCTCTCTCTACCTCCACAGCACCCAATTTCATTTCTCATTTCTTTCCTATTTTATCCCAAGCACCCCAACAGCTATACATGTCTGTCTCCCCCCTCCCCCCCCACCTTCTCTCCAAACTACCCATCACCATTGTTATAAACAGTGGTGATGGGTCTATCCCACACTGAGTGAACCTCCACACATAACCCCCCTCCCCCACCACCTCCACCCCCGCATCCCTTTCCCCCAAGAGCACGGAGTGTGTGTGATCTCTCCCAGGCCCCAGCTAACCCGTTTCCCCCCCAGGGTGATGCCACATCCTGCGGGTGTAGACCACAGCCCATCTGGGTCTGGTTAGGCCCAGGGGCACAGGGTCCTATAAAACTAGGTTTGGAGAGAGCACACAGGGGCACCTTCTCATCTCTTAACCCCAACCCAATGTTCTCCGGCTGGGGCTCTGATGTGGGATGGAGCCCCTGGGTCTTGGAAGACGTCATGCTTTTTTTTCTTCTTTTTTTCTACTGCTCCAGAGAGACATCCGTATGGAGATTTGGGGTGGTGTATGCTAACTATAGGTTTAAAGCTAGCATACCATTAGCATCATAGGCTTAAGGCTCATCGGTTGTCATAGTTACACAGTGTTTGTTTGATCAATTGGAGTGTTGAGTTATCAATTTGGTGGGCTTGAAAATAAATACATACACAAGGTATCATGGAAAGGATGGTGCGTCAGTGGAGAAATTATTCACGTCACACGATTCTCGAATCCCTGCGGGTGTGAGACCACAGCCCGATCTGGGTCTTGGTTAGGGCCCCAGGGGCACGGGTCTATAAAACTTTTAGGTTTGGAGAAGCACAACAGGGGCGCACCTTCTCCATCTCTTAACCCCAACCCCAATGTTCTCCGGCTTGGGGGGACTGGGGCTCTCTGATGTGGTGGACCCTGGGGTCTTGGAAGACGTCATGGCTCTTTTTTTCTTCTTTTTTTCTACTGCTCCAGAGAACACTCCGTATGGAGATTGGTGGTGTATGCTAACTATAGGTTTAAAGCTACGCAGACCAATTAGCAATCCATCAGGGCTTAAGGCTCATCGGTGTCATAGTTACACAGTGTTTGTTTGATCAATTGGAGTGTTGAGTTATCAATTTGGTGGGCTTGAAAATAAATACATACACAAGGTATCATGGAAAGGATGGTGCGTCAGTGGAGAAATTATTCACGTACCGTTCTCTCTCACACACACACACACACACACACACACACACAACACACACACACACACACACCACACACACACACACACCACACACACACACACACACGACACACAGCACACACACAACACACACCACACACACACAACACACACACCATTAGTTCACAGTTGCCTATAATCCATAGACCATGAACCTTTAGTACAGTAGTATCGGGAAAACACGAAACACAACTGACCAATTGTAGCCAAGAGACTAACGATCCAACCCTCTTCAAATTCTGTCCTGTATCCCAGGGACTGATTATAGACAGTCCTGCCACTTCACATTATGTTCTCAGCTAAACCCTATAGAAAAAAAGGCTTCAAAAACATTATTCACCACTTTGCTGACCCTCATCTCTTTGATCCTCCTTTCAGAAACGACATGAAAAGATGATGAGTGACACCGAGGGCAGGAAACAGGAAAGCGAAAACGTCCTCCCTTTTTCCTCCCTCCCCCTGTATCCATCTCCTCCTCCCCCACTCCCTCCCTCCCTCTCTGACACCTCTCCCTCTATACTCTACTTTCCTAGAGAGTTATGTCATCAGTATGCCCCGTTTGAATCCTTTGCCTCCCTGATAAGGAGACAAGATTCATCAGGACATGCCTGACGTTGGTTCTTGTGACGGACGAGGTTGACGTTAATTTCATGCATCGACGGACGGACGCTATCAACATACATGTGACAGGTTCCTGTACGAGGAAATAAATTCTCGGCAATCTTTTGGAGCTGTGGAACAAGTTATCCAACCACATAACGCAAACACACACACACACACACACACACACATATATTGAACTGAATAGCCCTCATACCACTGTTATATAAAAGGTACTCAGTCTCTCACTAGCAAACAGTGCGCAGAGAGAGTCAGAGAGCGCCAAGTGTTCTCATCCAATGTGCTTGCGCCTCTCTTACGCAAGAAAACATTGCAGTTCAAACAGCCTCTCTTCCCAAGCTTCTGTATTATACAAACACACACCAATCAATACAACCTGCCTACACTCTGCATCTCGTTTAAATGTTAAGTGGTAGCGACGCGAAGCTTGTGGACAACTGATGCCGTACTTTACACGGCACTCAGAAACAAACAAGCGGTTCCAAGACGATATCTCGCTTGGCGTTGCTCAGAGGTTTTTTTAAGCGCTGATAAGAAGTAACCAGAGAGGTACGACTTACACAAGACGTGTTCACATTTTAAATAAACATACGAAAGGTCCTCGTGTACTGTAGGCCTACCGGACCTGACCTTTCACCATCTCACTGACATGCGCTGTCATTTCATTCCATTTTAGCACCTCCCCCGCTAGTTAGCCAAACGCTTTGCATGTTAGCGCGATGCTAGCTAGCTAGCTAGCTGGCTAGCAGGGCTGGCTGGGGTGACGGGTCTTGTTGACAGTGTGGTGACAGGATTACTCAGTGGCCTCAGGCCAATCTGACACATTCTGTAGGTATGCCTCAGAAGAGTGACGGATTGCGACTCCAGTTACATACCAAACACGTCAGGCATGTCCACCTTGACTTACAATACAAACATGTACACAACATTTCTATTGTTTTGTTGTATGAATGAGTTGTAAGTTAGGGAGCCATTCTCTTCCTTTGATGAGCTCTGGGCAAACAGCTCCAGTTATAAAACCTTCACAGCAAGGGACTCTTGTAAACAATGGACAAAACAATCGTAAAGTCAGCTTAGAGTTGTAGTAATTCAAATTGTAGCTCATTGCCAAACTGCAGATGGTGACAAGCACTCAAGGGTGTTTATCGCTAGCCAAACTATCCCAGAGCTAAGCAAGCAACACGAGGAAGTTTTTACTCACCATCTCATCCAGAGCATAGCGCAGTAGCCCATGCTCGTAGAGGATGAAGAACCGTCTCTGCCATTTCTGTTGAGAGAGAGAGAGAGAGAGCGAGAGAGAGCGAGAGAGAACGAGAGAGAGACACAAAAAGAAGGAGGATTTTATAACACTTCTTGCTTCTTTGCTTCCCCCCCCCCCCCACTACACACACACACAATAACAAGGCATATTATAGCATAGCGTCTGATTTGAACTGTGACAAAAGTTGAATATTTCCAACCCATCCTAGCCTTGGAGCATAAGGGTTGGTAACAAGACACTGTTCAATGGACAGGGTTTACTACTGCTTACAGTAACAGCTCCCTTTTCTCCTGAGGCTGATGTTGCAGATGGGGCTTGTGACTCAGCGGCCTAGATCCTACACCCAGAGCCAAAACTCTGGCACACTGCAGCACAGTTTAACCCTTGAGGCCACGCAGCATCTAATATGTTAGTCTGACTCAGTTTCACCACATGCTAGATATCAGACTTTGAGATTTGCTGGCCTGCTCTAATGCGTCCCTTCAAAAAATGAAACATCTATTACCAGCGTTATGATAACCCTCTGACCTGATGAGACTTCCAGAAAGATTATTCATCCTCTCGTCTACCCCCCCTTCTAAACAAAAGCACAGGCAGCCCCAGAAACAGTGGAACTGTTTCAGTACAACGTGTGCTACCCGTGGGAGGCTGGCTTATGCAAACAAACTGGGCGGAAGATGAGAGAGGAGTAAATATTCTGCTAGCTTCTCCGTGGAACACAGGACAAGCCAGCCAATGCTGGAGGTCAAGCACATCAGTGCGCAGCCGAATCATCCAAACCTCCAGTACATACATGCCGGGGCTCTCGCATATGTCTAGTCCTCCTACTCCCATTTCTAAACAACACAAACAAAGCATCCATCCACAGTGGATGGATGGATGGATGGGTGGATGGATGGATGGATGAACGGGTGGATGGATGGATGGATGAACGGGTGGATGGATGAACGGTACACAAGCAATGGAACTTCGGATGACGTAAAAGTATTCCCTGTTTAAGAGAATATTTCAACCCACATCATTTAATAAGTCCATCGCTGCTCTCCCCCCTCCTCCTCCTCCTCCTCCTCCCCCCCTTCCCCTAATGCATGGGTTCATCCTGGTGTTGTGTTACCAGCCACCGTTTTCTTTCCCATCAATAAAAGATGAGAAAGTGCTTTGTGATGTACGAGGCATCAGGGGCCAAGAATAGGGGTTTGGCGTTAGACGTCCTCCGCTGAGCCCCCTGAGTTGAAGGACGCTCATATGGGCCTGGTTATTCAGCGGGGCCATTAAGAGTTTGATACAGAGCTCACAAGGGTCTACTGATAGAAGATGTTAAAGCCCTTCAATGAGGCCGGGAGGGCAAAAGAGAGAGAGAAGATTCTAAAGGGCTATTACACTCAACACCAAGGATGGGGATGGGGTGCTACCATTTAGTATTATCTGACCACAAAGTATCTGGCCTACCTGTCTATTTAAATATACACACACACACACACATATATATATATACACATATGTATATTTGTTTTGTGTTTTACATATACTCTTCTCTGACTGGTTCTTTGGGATGCCAATTCCTCTTGGAGCTCCAATCAAATCGCAGTACAATGGTTCAACAACCCTTTCTATTCGCAGAACAGCTTGAAACCCCCCCAACTCAACACCGCCAGTCAAGCCCAGTGTTTATTTACCCCACAGAACAAAAGTGCATGTGAGCCCAGCACTGACAGAAATAGTGCATTTGGGGTTGGGGGGCGGCGGGTGTTGACAGCAGCGGAGGCCGGAGGCTGCAGAGATGCTATGTGCCCATATGGAAGCCATCAGGGGGGGGGGCTGTGAGAACCCAGAATTTTCCCACTCCTCCTCAACATCCTCCCTCGGTCCCTTTCAGGACGCTCCCTCCCTCGGTCGTATCATTTCATATCAGGGCCGAGGGAAGGAAGTGGTTCTACTGTGAGAGCATGGGAGCGACCCCCCCGTCCCCCGTCCCCTCGCCTCCCCCACTCACTGTAACCACCCCAGGAGACCGTCCACCAAGAGATAGAGTCAATATTATCCTCATTAGCCCCTGAGAAAGTGAGCTGGAGGGGGTGGGGGGATTATTCTAAAGCAAACCAGTCTCCCACAGGAAGCCACTATGGACAGTAGTGTCCTAGATCCATCAGGGCTGGGCAGAGCTGGCATCGGGCAAGGGCCTGTTAATGTACCGCTATACACAGTAAAGAAACTGAGTAGAATTGAGCCAAAAGGTACACAACACTTCTGGAACCTCAAGGTTACCTGATTCCGCAGGAGCGTGTATGAAGATTTGATTTAAGAACCTAGACCGAGATTGCAGTCCAGAAAAAGTATACCGATTTCTCATCTGCGAAGCTAGTACTCGTCAGTGTTGACCTTTAAACTTTGGAAGGGAAGAAATCAAATCTACACACTTTCACTTTCCTTCGTTAAATACTAAATTGGTTAGAGTTACTGTTGGTTGCCTATCAAACTATCAAATTCATGCATAAATACAATCTTGAACTGCTCTCCTCAGTAACAAAAGCTATTGGGTGCGTGTGTGTTTCCTGACGCAGAGCAGAGGTGAGATCACTTACCCGAGATTTGTGCAAGGGATTTTCGAAGTTTGTCCCCTCTGGGGCTAGCAGCAACCAGCCTCCATATATAGGTTTAGCCTGATGGGGGAAGGACAAAAACAATTACAGATGGCTGTCCAACACTGTCCAACTTGCACATCAGACACAGGATCAATAAAGGGATCATGTTTGCCAAGTCACTCTGGATCAGAGAGTATACACATTAACTATCGAGGTCCACGCTGAGTGATCTAATATTATAATGTACAAAGCTGCCTTGCACTATGAATAGAATAGTCCTGCGTTTGATGTTGCGGAAGAAAAAAGAAAAAAGCTATCCGAGTCGTGTTAGATAGCCATGTATGTTGCAGTCAGTCCTTCACTTTCTGGCTGCATTCCAGAGCCCCACGTTAACCTGTCCTGCCTGGGAAAAACATGAAAACCTTACACATGTGATTGTTTCCCTTTGATCCCCTAAGTGGGCAGGTCAAAGGGTGTCGGGAGGGGAGAGCGGAGCAGAAGCCAAGGTTTTCCGCCATCACTCAAGCTTTGCTGTGAAATCGTACTTGGGTTTTGGTTTAATAACTCCTGCTCTGTACTAGGACACTGCTCTCTGGCTGTTTTATGTAACATGGCAAACCTGAGCTCTGTGAGCTACAACTTGATCTGACGGGATTGGTATGAGCGTGGGATAATAACTGCACGGCGTTGGAGTACTTTGGCTGTTTCGTCTGGCTAGCGCTTACACCTAAATACCTAAACAAACAAATTGGCTTATGTAAAGTTCTCCGCTATAATTCCATGTCCACATCTTTCCGTTTCAGGGACAACCCATAAACACGGACAGCTTTCTTGTGTGGTCAAGATGTCAACGTTTTGCTCTCATGCACTCCCAAGGCAGAAGCTCGTTGTGTTGATGGTCACTTGTAATCCACCGTAAGCCTACTTTCTCTCTGATTACCAGGTCTTTGCAGGACAGTACGTTGACTGGACCTGGAATAGCATGAAGGCATGATCACAGCGCCGGCCTCGCTCGACACGTTTGAGTGTCGAGCGAAGGTTCTAAGCACCACTGGCGTGAGCCAACCCAGGCACAGCATCGCTAACCTTTCATTCACTCACACACACACGAGCATATACACACACACACACACGAGCACAGAAACACACACACGTCTGAGTGCTGATATGCTTAAATATTGATACTGGGGCCCTGTTAACCATCCTGGGACCCAGCAGGGGGCTCATGGAGAAGCAGGATTCCATCTGACAGTTCAGATTAAGCCTCTACTTATATGATAACACTGCTGAGGAGAAGGGAGGCAGGGTGGGGGTCAGATGGGTGTGTAGGAATGTCATTTCCACTCCCTGATGAGAGAGAGAGAGAGAGAGAGAGAGAGAGAGAGAGAGAGAGAGAGAGAGAGAGAGAGAGAGAGAGAGAGAGACAGGACAAGGCTGGGAAGAGAAAGGGCTCATCTCTCCTCACATGGCCAGACGGGGGGCCCAGTGGCGCATTCTCCAGGGACCGAACCGTCAAGGAGGATCTAGGTCAGCTTTTACCCTTCAACGGTTAAATGCAGTCATTTGCGAGCGCATGTGAGTGTTTGTGAGGGGTAGAAGAAAAGAGTGAGAGAGAGAGGAGAGAGAAAAGAAAGAGAAACAAAAGGGAGTGAACGAGAGAGACACAGAGAGACAAACACTGTGCGGTAGTGCTCATTTCACAACTCCCCCCCCCCCATCCTAATGACGATGTAATACTGCACTGAGGGTTAGCGGTGGTGAGGGGGAGGAAAAATACTGAGGGAATGACAAAAGCTTCCACTGAAAATATGTTTGGAATGAGACATACTGAGCAGAAGTATTCGGTCCGCTCGGAGCACTCGCCGCTGCAGCTGGGTATTGAACTAAGTAGCCCCGCGTCTGACAGCCAGCAAAGCCCCTGCTGGGAGTCCAGCCTATTAACTCTGACATGATAACCCATACATCAAGCTCTCTGCAGAGTATGACAACAGGCCTAACCTCTATGTTATTTTTATCCGGGGAAGGAGGGAGCTCATCTTATGATGTGCAATGTTTCGTTAAAAAAACTAAACAACCCCCTTCCGTTTTATTTTATAGATCACCTGCTCAGGGAAACAACACCTCAAGACGTCAAGCCCCAAAATACATGATTCTATCCGATACTCTAACCTTAGCTTGTATGAGAGAGAGACACACACACAGAGAGAGAGAGAGAGACACAGAGAGAGAGAGAGAGAGAGAGAGAGAGAGAGAGAGACACAGAGACAGAGACAGACAGAAGGGAAATGGGGGAATGAAAAGACAGCAGAGTCCTTGAATGTGACTAACAGGAGACCCTGCTTTTAAACAGCTTAGTGAAGCCATCTAAGAAACAATAGCAAAAAGTCATCTTATCTCAGTCGAAACGGATGGAAATTTCATCCCAAACGTCTACTGTGCTTGAGACAGACGTGCTAGTAAAGAGACGCATGGGCAAGGTTCACCTGGCTCCCATGATGCCTCCGATAATCCTTAGGGGAGCATACGCCTTCAATGCTTTTAATAAGGAGTTTAGCTTACATGATTCAATGTGTTTGTGCAGTCAATCCGTCGCGGATTCCCCACCTGCACCAATGAGATCCACCTACTGCTAAGCCTGACTGCACAAATACAACACGAATGCTGAGATAGCATACCTGCCAGTCACCCATTGGCAAAAGCACCTTTGACACAGGTGTGACACTGACATAATAACACATTCAAGAATGAGTGACTCAGAGTTGAGATAACTGTTGGCATACTTGTGGCCCCTATAACTACTAATTACAGCAAATCAACCATACCTTTAAACCTGCCAATTCATTGGTGATGATGTCAAGCTCAATAAATTGAATTGTCTGCTATTGGCTCTATACGCTCATCGGGGATATTAGTCATCCGAACAATAGGGAGGAATTGAATCAAAAGTTTTTTGGAAAAAAAATATTGACGTTAGCTAGGTCAATGCATGCACAATAGTCAGTATCTAATTACCTGATTTAAATCCTCGTCGTTTAATAAATGAGATTCTCTCGGTTTAAAACAGTTCTGACATTTACTTTTGTTGAAAATATTGGCTTGGAATTTCCGACAGGGATTGTCTTTTGAGGACATGGTTGACGGACACAGGTGCCGACGGAAAGGTGAAATGACCAGTGTTCCCTTTTCTAACTGCGCAATCCAATTGGTGTGATTTCTTGGTCGCTTTCAACAGCTGTGGAACACTGCTCTATCCACTAGTCCAACATGCCAACATAAAACACATTCAAAAGACCGATATGGGAGGTCTGGGGGAGAAAAAATGCCCAGAAAACTTTCAAATAGACCACCCCACTAATCCTGCGAGGCTTGGTGAAAGTCTTCCAGTAACAGCATTCAAACGGATCGTCTTCTTGACTTATCAGTCTAATGCACCGAATCTCGTTATCGACTTATGTCAACAAGTAACGGGCAAAGAAATTAAGTAATATCAATGATCGTAATCATCTTGCTGCTTGCGAGGTACCTCCCACGGCTCAGCTGGTGGAGCTATCGCAACAACTTTTGGCTCACAGGCTGGTTTGCATCGAAGTAGATAATATCGATGAGAATCCACTTAATTCACTCCCGTTCCTTCTCGGTTAGTCCTTCACGAACATTTTGGCATCCGAAAAATTAAATGCAGGTGACCATTCGACCGGTCTCTTGCTTTCCGTGTGTCCCGTGAGGCTCCATGGCAGAGGCACGGCACAATCCTGGAGTTGCAGTTTCACCTATATTTCAACCAAGTCCAAGTGGTTTGGCGGATTGCATTGCAGCTCAGTCCGTCCGATTGAGGCTTGATGTTTTAGTCAGGGCGAAACTCCGCGATTACACAGTTCTAACTTTGCAAACAGTCCTTGATCATGCCTTTAGAGCGCTACGTCTGTGGCAACATAGGACGCAAGCTGCTGGAAACGTTCTCGGGCTGATATTTAGCGAAAAGCCACGGGGAGCCAGTCAGTTGAGAGGAGAGGAGGTACACAAAACAGCAGAGCGAATGACTGCCATCGTTTTCAACCAATCAGAAATAGGCGCACGCCTCCTGGTGAGACCGCAATAATATGCATCCAATAACAATCATCAGAAGCCGCTGCCAATTTGGATCATGATAGGTGGGCAGGAACTCAAAGGTTTTTCCATTATCAACTTATCAGAAATTATGTGCTTGTAACTTTGTTGGAAAACCTTCCCAATGACTAAAGAGGAGACCTATAGCTTTCAATTCCACATTCGATGCTCATTGTAAAGTATCTGGTCTGAAGCCTTCCTCTTTAATCGCATGCAATTGAGCGCCCTCGTGTGGTCATTTGTTTACTTAGGCCGTCAAATAAAATAATGGCACACACTGTGACGCACCCAAGAGGTATATCTTTACACAGTACCTTGCTTCCTCACTCATGTGAATATCTATCACGATATTGAATCGTTTTGAAAAACATTTACGCTACTCTTGAACCCCAGCGTCCAACAAGTCTACTAGTGTGTGCAGAATAAAGCGATTTTATTATCGCCTATCCTATGAGCCGAAAGCTTCAATAAGTCAAAGCCAAGCGCTCTAATCCAGAATCTCTTTAGAATGTAACTATCCCCGATCACTAGTCAACAGATTAACGGATTACATACAGTTGTTTTCAGAAGCACTATCTTCAGACATCTCAGGTTTTAGGATCCCAACAATGTTTTTAGAATTCCCCTCCTCAAACTAGAGTGGTGTCCTGCCTTTAAATAGTAGTCGATGAGATTGTGAACATAAAACTGGACTTGAAGCATGACTGCCTTGAAGGGTTTGTGAGGCGAATACAGGCACAATGTTCATGCACGCAGTCCTGTGGTTGTCTATGGTAGTCTGTGGTTTGCTGGATAGAGCTAGGAACCTTTTGAACAATCATGTTAGAGACCACCAACACATATATCTTCCTTGTCTTCAAGAATTACCCTTGACCTTTTCTCATGGCTAGCATTCCTGGGCTTGCACGAAACCATGTCAGCCAGTTTGCAGTGTGCATTCTTCCAAGCGCTGGTTTCCACAAATAAAATAATGTTCTTTCCATCCTATTTTTCTAAGAGTACCGGTAGTTTATTGTAGCTCAGACCCGTATTTTGGCCACAAGAGGGCGTGCTTCGTTCATGTTAAGTATGTAAAAATGTGTCGAAACAAACATAAGACTATGTTTGTGAGAAATACGATTCAAGTTAGTCAAGATTAGTCATGGAGAAGACCAACGCAGGCCATACAAAATATCTGTCCGACGTTTGAAAGCATTATTGCCTTTGGTCAAAACCAAATAGTAACCTAAACACGACGGCTTTTTGGACCAAACGTTGACCCCATGTCAGGAGTGTATCCCTAGCAACCGACTTCTTTGTTGCTATAGAGAACATGTTTACGGAAAAGGGTCACCTGTAAGTGGTGAAAAAATGGCAAAAGGGGACAAAAAGAAGAAAGTTGAAAACAACACGCCAGAAATATCTCTCAGTAAACTGTTAGTAAATAGCTTTGCGACTAGTGATGAATGGGAGCCGCAGATTGTTGACCATGAATCCGAACAGGAGTCAGACACCGATCTGATGACAGCGTCGTTCTCATCCCAGCCACCGCTCACCGAAAAACAACTGGAGAGAAGTGACACTGACTTTCATGAGGTGCAAATTCTTCACAACATCATAATTCAAAGGTGAGTCGCTGTCTAATTCTGTAGGCAATTCCAATCGATTCATACAAATGAGTAAACAAAAAAACTAACATTCACAGGTACGAGGGGGAGAGGGATAAAGATCAGTTCCACGGCGAAGGTGTCGCATACTTCCACGGAGGGCATGTGTACAAGGTAGCCTGTCAGCCAACCTGACTGACGTTTTCTGTAACCTTCCTCCATGAAAACCCGGAACAGAATCTATGATCAAATCAAACAAATTCTCATATCACAGGGCAGTTTTTCAGAGGGTCTTATGCACGGCCGAGGAACATACACATGGGCAGATGGAGTGAAATACGAGGTAATCTTAAAACACTTCCCCCCCTTTTACTAATAAGAGACTATTCTAAGCTCTTCCTCCTACTGTCACAGGGGGAGTTTGTGGCCAATGTGCCCCAAGGCCGTGGCCTCTACACATGGCTGGACAGCAGCTCCTATGAGGGGGAAGTCTTCAATGGCATCCGTCATGGTGTGGGTACCTACAGGTGTGCCAGCGACACTGTGGTCTACAGAGGTTATTGGCACCACGGCAAGAGACATGGAAAAGTAACCGCATACCGTTGTCGAGCAATCCATTTATAAAAATGAAACTTCCTGCTATCTAGGTTTTATATCTGCAGTTTTGTGGCATGGGATGCTGACTGTGTATCTGTGTACCAGGGCGCCATATATTATAACCGGGAGTCATCTTCCTGGTATGAAGGAGACTGGGTCAATAACAGCAGAGAGGGATGGGGGGTGAGATGGTACGGACCTTTGTTTGCAAACGCTCAATTCAAAACTAATTCACCAGCCAGCCTGCACATTTTCCCTCTTCATCTTTGCCATTCGTGGGATGTTTCCAAAGATTTGGCGTTTCCCACCGGACGCCAGTAGATGATGCAGGTGCGTTCTCTGTTCTCGGTAGCTACCCGTCTGGTAACAAGTACGAGGGGCAGTGGAGAAACAACCTGAGACACGGGGAAGGCAGGATGGATTGGCACCAGCTGGGCCAGCGTTACAGCGGCACCTGGGAGAACGGTATCCAGGTAGGAATCCTCTGTGAGTCTCTGTGCTCTCCGCAGAGCAGAGGACGGTAGTGACACGCGGGTTGGAGGCGGTGGATTTTGGAACTAGATTATGTTTAAGTGTTGTGTAAATAAGTGTAAATAAGTTTTGTGGAATTCACAGTGTTTAAAATCAAGTTGAAATTCAATGAATTCATCAGCCTAAACATCCCTTCAGACTGAGAAAGATGAGAAAGGTTCCTATATGTGCAGCCATACTTTAGTTAGCTGGTTAGCTAGTGTGGTTATACCGTATGTGTTGGACTCAGTTATCTCACACACGCTCCTGCTTGTGTCTCAGCATGGCCATGGGACTCACACATGGTTCCTGAAGCGTGTGCACGGCTCCCAGTACCCTCTGAGGAACGAGTACCGGGGCCAGTTTGTTCAGGGTCTGCGTGACGGAGAGGGCAGCTTTTACTACGCCAGCGGGGCACTTTACCATGGCCAGTGGAAGAGCAACAAGAAGCACGGACAGGTGCGTCTGAAATCAACCCCAACACGCTCACAAGTCACAGGTCCCTGAACTAAAACGTGAGCTGGTCGAACGCACCATCATCCGTAGATTAAATATCTTCCTCCCGTGTCGCACAGGGAAAGTTCATCTTCAAGAACGGCCGGGTGTTCGAGGGAGAATTTGTGGATGATTACATGGTAGAGTTCCCTGCGTTTCGCCTGGATGGCTGCAAGACCCCAGACCTAAGGGGAATCAGAACACACTCACCCCTGCCAGAGTCTGGTAAGACGCAACTTACCTAGTGTAGCTTTTCTGACCTTTCAGTTTGACTGTCGCGAAAGCCCCCTAAACTGTACCCATGTTTGCCATGTTTATGTGCAATGCAAACTGTAAGCTACGTGTGTTGGAGGTACTTCCCCCAGGAGGTACAGAGAGCTGGATGGTGGGGACGATGCCTCTACTGTGCTGGGGCCAGACATAGCTCTGGACATCACCTCCCTGCTGGAGAAGTTCCCAGAAAGCCGCAGAGGCCTGGAGCTCAGACAGGTCAGTCCAGTGGCATGTTGAGAGGAGACCGTACCCCGTCTGATCTTAACATGTGACCTACCCGCCAGCCTCCACCCACTTGTGTACTTCCTCTCCCCCCCCCCCCCAGGTGGAGTTTGCGGTGCTCCGTCACATCACAGAGCTGCGGTCCATCTACACCTTCTACAGTAGCTTAGGCCACGCCCCCTCCCCTGACAACACCTTCCTGCTGTCCCGCCTGCAGCTGTGGCGTCTGCTTAAGGACTGCAGCGCGCACGCCCACGCCATCACCCTCGCCCAAGTGGACCGCTACGTCGCTGGGGGTGAGACCTGCTGAGAACGCTGTTGGAATCTTACATTTACTCTACTGCTATTGGTCTGATAGGGCAAACGAGCAAGGCCATTGATACGTCATCTACAACTGTTGTTCAGGTTATCAGTTACATTGCTGGAGATGAGGCCTGATAATAAGAGGGTGAGGGCTGCATTTAGATAAGGTCACTGCTTGGGAATAACATGGCTAGTAACCGCATTACTGGAGTTGAGGCCTAATTACCGTAAGGATACCGTCTCATGCCCACTGTTTACCAGTCCTCTTGTGCAGTAAGAACCGTGAGTAGTGTTGAAGACATGACGAAAGAGAGGTTCGGCTGCTTCTGCGTTGTGATTCAGTAGATGTTCCTGTGGAGGAGATCCATGGGCCCTTCTCCACCATGCTCCTCAGGATGTTCCTCAGTAGTGTGGTGGTCCTCTCCTACCACACCTACCACAAGGACTTAGAGTAAGCCTGGCCTGGCCTTGGCCTACTTCTCTTTGTTTCTTTTTTGCATTTTATTTCCTAGAATCATTTCACAAACCTGTTGTTAACTATTGTTATCGAGCATTGTAAGTACACGTTCCAGGAGATCAAGAGATGTTCAGGTTCCCTCAGAGTCTGACAGGTCAGTCTGTTTCTCTTTCCCAGGATGTCGGGAAACACTCCAGTGTTGGTCACATGCTTCTCTAAGCTGATGAATGAGGACATCCTACCCAACGCAAAGACTGTGAAAGGTACACACACACACACCCACATACACACCCACCCACCTACACACATGTATGAACTACGAATGCACTCTCCTAAACATGGCCCCTCCCAGGCCTCATGTTCAGCCACCCTGTGCGAGCGGTGGTATCTGCAAACTACATCCAGAGATGCTGGGAGATCTACCAGGCCTTCTGCAAGCCCAGGCCCACAGCAGACTTCACCATGACGACCAGAGACTTCATATGGATGTTCAAGGTACTGGCTGCCACTGGCTTGTTAAGATAGACACGTTCAGGACAGAGTTGCCAAGCGAGTGCTAGGCTACTGTCAGAACGTATTCCCACCTCTGCATACAAAGTAGAAACCTTCTTGTCTTTGTGTTTCTACTAGGAACTAGCTCTGTGTGATGCTGAGCTGACCACCAGGAAGCTGCTGGAGATCATCTCCACAGACGCTCCTGTCGTGTACCACCAGGAGCACTATAACCTGGATCTGGAGGTCAGCCTGACTCCCTTCCAACCTCCAACCAGATGGTTCCACTGCTGAGTCACTACAGTCGCGTTCACGTTCCTTCTCTCGTTGAATCCTCTCGACGGCAGATGACGTTCCTGGAGTTCTTCGAGGCGCTCTTGGGCTGCGCCGAGGTCAAAGGTCACCCGGTTGAAGACGGAGGGGCAGGGGGGGCGAGCGAGGGGGGCCCTACTTCCAGCACCTGGAGGGCCACCCCTACGGAAGAACCCAAAGAAAATCCCCCGCATGCCGCAAACAGAGCTTCAACCACGGTCAGCCTCTTGCTCCCCTACCATTCCCATCCAATGTGCATCCACGCTTACTAGGTTGTCTCCGCTCTCAACGTGGGTTAAGTGATACAGTCAAGTCTACAGTGCAACAGAGAAAGGATATATTTGGGTTATTGTATGGATGCAAATTGTTCAATCAACCACCTATCGAGTCAGTAGCATTGCTGTTCCTTCCAGACTGGAGCTCCAGTGAATACCTCCAACCCCAACACTTCCCCATCCAGCCCCAAGTCAACCGAGGTGGGTCACCGAGCGAGAGCGTGGCTCTCTCCCTACTAGCCTAGGGTTGGTTCTCCTGCTCAAGGCAGTCTTGTTTCCTCCTGCAGGTGGGGAGGTCTGAGGTCTTGCAGACGTCCACTCACGAGGAGCCAGAGCCCAGGCCCAGTCCTGAAGGTAAGCTTAGGTCTGAGACCACAGGTCTGTTCTCAACCCCTGGCTACATCCGTCCTCCATGTCCGGACCGCGTTTCCGTGACTGCGTTTCCTGTCTCGTGCGAAGCCTCTCATCCTGTGATGCGTATGTCCAAGGTCAACCAACGTTGTGGTGGAAAGTTTCCTGGTCTCATCCTGTGGCTCAGTGGTTATGTGTGTGTGTGTGCGTGTGGTGCGTGGTTGTGTGTGTGTGTGCTTGTGTGTGTGGTTGTGTTTCTAGAGCTGGCCGGTGGCTCTGCCACTCTTTCGTCGGCCACCGAGAGGAGAGAAGAGGATTCGACTGGTGCTGCGGTCGTCAGCCTCGGGTCAGGCATGGAAAGTAACCCATCCTCCCGCCCTCCTCATCCCAACAGCGCAGGTCAGCTTGCCCGTCTCCACAGACACAACCACCATCTCAGTATCGCAGAGTTACATCCCTCCCTTCTGACGATGATGTCACCCATCCAGAGCCAAGCGAGGCAGCAGGGGCGGTTGCAGGGGGCGAGGGCCCAGCCCAGGGGGAACTGGAGGCCTGGGTCCAGAGAACCCACCGGTTCTTCAGCCAGGTGTTCTACCCGGCGTACGAGCACAGCTTGCAGCTGAACAGGGAGGTGCAGGAGCACAGGCTACAGCAGGCTGCCTGCGCTCGAATTAAACTGGCCAAGGCGAAGGAGCAGGCCCGGTAAGCACAGGCCCCGACAGGCCGGTAAGCACAGGCCCCGACAGGCCGGTAAGCACAGGCCCTGACAGGCCGGTAAGCACAGGCCCTGACAGGCTGGTAAGCACAGGCCCTGACAGGCTGGTAGGAAAAGCTGTTGTAGCAGGAGAAGTCACACGCGTACCTCTTCTGCTCCAGGCTGAGGGAAGCGTGGGAGGCCGAGGAGGAGGAGAGACGGCGGGAGGAGGAAGAAGATGAGGAGGCAGAGAGAGAGGCTGTGGAGGACGAGCCAAACCCCTCGCCTCAAGCCACGCCCGTGGCCTCCGCTACTTCTGTAGCGCTCGCGAAACAGTCGCCTGCCGCCGGGGCAAAGAAGAAGAAGAAGTAGATCCCAGCTGGATCCTGGTGGTGTTCTGCACAGGGAGGTCTGTGGCTGGTCTATGTAACTACTGCTCACACACTGGGCTCTAGACAGACAGCTTGTACACATTGTGTAGCTCAACATGCAACAAAGAAATCTGGTATACAGGATAGTTGGATCAATGTGGTTGCTTGATGCTGTAAACACAATTTTAAGTGAATAAATGAATAAGTACAAATGTTAAGGAGATCTTTGAAAACATTTTATTTACAGAACTACTGTAATTCTTGAACCAATACATTCTGTATTTCTAGCCTTTATCAAGCTCAGTAAAAAATTCTATCTAAGGAATACATACAAAACCAGCATTATTTCCAAAGTACTTTTCCACTGGTGACAATGAAGAAAATCCACACAAAAGCTCTCTAAAGAAGAGCTGACATGAATCCTGAGTCCTGAATAGCTGTTCTGATTATCAACACAGGTAACATCTCGAATGAAAAAAGACAAAACAAAGCAAGGGGGGGGCGACGACAACTATGGAACCAGAAAGAAGAAAATATAAACATTTTAAAAAGCAAGATGACTGAACTAGATATAATGTCTAGATATAATAGAAAATAATTACATCAGTGATTTGACAAGGCTACAACTTCCCTGTACCAGAGGCCTGTGCAGCCAACAGGCTGTGTAGCCCAAAGCACACGCAGCTCTTATCTGTTACTGGGAGGTGTGAAGACCATGAGGTCACTGGGACAGACTGACTGGCGTATCCTTTCCCTGGGGTCAGGGCTGAAGAACAGCAGGTGCTCCACTGCCTGGAAGGGGGAGGGGCAGACAGGAGGAGGGGGGGGGCAGACAGGTGAGCAGGAGGACAAAACACTCGGGTAAGGAAAATACAGGAAAGCTACATTCGACTAAAGGGTTAGGATGGAAGACAAGCCTGGAAATTAACCTGTGGTGTCCGCGGGGTGAACGTTTGTGCGATGCAAGGGTAAGCTGTGATTGGAGTGAGAGAGAGACACCACTGTGAACACAAACAAGCTAAACCACCCAGTGAATATGTTTACTTTCACCATCACCAGAGTCCCACTGCAGATAGTTGTGTGTTTAATACACCACTGTGCCAGGCACATAACTCAAACACAACAAGCCCAGCTCACACGCACGCACGCACGCACGCACGCACGCACGCACGCACGCACGCACGCACACACACACACACACACACCTGTGGGGGTAGCTCTATCCTGAGTGAGATCTCCAGGTTGAGTCCCTGGACTTTCCATGTCTACATCCATGGTGGGAGAGGTCATCTCTGAGGCCAGCTCTGCCTGGGGTGAGAGGCTGGGCCTGGTAGCTGGTTGGAGGTAGCGCTCAAAGTCCAACTGTGGAACACCCTGCTGCCAAAAAGTAAGCCAAGTTATCTAAACTGATGTGTTGTGTCGGTGTATACCATGGAGTTAAGGTCTCATTCATAATACTGCAAAGTGACCATCTGTCAGAGGAGCATGCGGGTGTTCGTCTTTTAGACCAACGAATCTTTATAAGATATGAGTGTGGTGCTGTCCTTGGAACCGGAACAGACTAAACTAGTCAAAGACCTACCTCAGAGATGGAGTTGTCTTGCAGGGGACTGGGAGGAAGACGAGAGAGAGCAAACAGTTCAGTCAAAGCTCTTCTGAAACGTCAAGGCTGTGGATCTATGAGATGGAGAGATTGAGCTGTACTGTTTCCTACCTGCCACTGACACCAGGACTGCTGACTAGAGCTGGAGAGGAGATGTGGATGGCAGGATGGGAGGACACCGGGCTGGGGGAGGAGAGGCGGGGGAGGTGGGACTCCACCCTGGCAGGGGTGCGAAGAGAGCAAGGGGAGAGGCTGAAGCTCAGGGCGGAGCTGTTGGAGGGGGAGGAGGGGGGCGAGTCGGCTCTGCAGCTGGAGGGAGAGAGGGAGACGGTTGGGAGGGGGAGAAGGGGGCCTGGTTAACAGGCTGGTGATGAGGGGCGTGCTAGGATCACAGGCTTCTGGCGATGCTACTCTTTCCTGGCGTGCAGGAGTGGATGGGACAGGGGTGACCTCAGACACAGCGAGGCCGTCTGATTCCTGGGGCTCTACGACCAGCACTGACTGGCTGAGGAGTTGGGCTGGAACATCAACGGCCATCTGTGGTTGGCTGATGTGCTCAGACGCCTCAGTATTCACCTCTGATTGGTTGCAAGCAATGTGATCTTGCATGGGCTCAGCCTCTGGTTGGTCAGGACCCACCTCGTCCTGCTTGTTGGGTTGAGCTTCTACGACAGGTGAGAAGCAGAGAGATCCACTGGCTGGGTCATGGTCACTGGACTGGGGGGTGTGGGCTTGGGTGAGTTTGAGGCAGGCAGGGGTGCGAGCAGGGGTGCGAGCAGGGGTGCGAGCAGGGGTGCGAGCAGGGGTGCGAGCCAGAGGGGAGGCAGCGCAGGACAATCGTGTCCTGCTGGGTGTTGATAGGCTGGAGCCCTGGCAGGGGGAGGGCTGGGGTAGTACAGCACCAATCAGGCGAGACGACCTGCGCACGGGACCTGGTGAGAGTCAACGAGCAGAAAGGTCAACAAACTTCTTCTTGACAAGCCTTGACAGGAACTTTAAAATAGCATAATGCCCCAAGGATAACAACTTCCCTTTCTCCAGGCCCCTCCTCCCCATAGTTTCTCCCCTCCCACCATCTGTCTCCTCTCACCAGGGAGTTTGGCTGGGCTCTCCACCTGGAAGAAGCCTCCGTTGAACAGCAGGGTCTCGGGAGCCTGGTCCTGGAGGTGTGGAGGCTCCAAGGCTGGCTGGTCCTCTGTGCTGGCTGAAGCCTCCGCCTGGCCTCCCTTCTCAGCCTCTGCCGCCTGCTGCCTGGCCTTCATTGCAGCCTTGATTGCGGCCAGACGAGACTTGGCCGCCGCGTTGGCCCCCGGGCCGGCGTTGGGCCTGGAGGCCGCCGATGGAGGCAGCTTCTGATAGGGGGAGGAAAGAAAAGAGAGACGCACGTTTGGGAAACTGATGCTTACCTCAGCACATGAAGTCTTTCAACATGACCACGAGGGCTCATTTAGAAGACCAGCTAATCTTCGTCTCACCTTGACCATCCTCTTCTGTCTGGGCGGGGGCTTCCGCTCCTCCTGCCAGCCGCGAGACTCCGCCTCTGACAGAGCAGCGAACTTCCTGTTTACATCCTCCACCTGAGAGAGAGAGAGGACACGCGAAGGAAGAGAACAGAGAAAAGGAGACGCGTGACATTGAATCCATTTCAGATCATCACCCTCCACCTCCAGGACCTGGGGAGGACCCTGTGACGGAGACAAGGAACCCACCTGGTAGAACACCATGTCCCAGAAGCCCTGCAGGTCAGTGCAGGTGGTGATCTTCTCCCCGCGGCCCAGCTCACAGTCGTCCACCAGGCCCCGGAACTGTCCGAACCTCTCCTTCATCAGGAGACGAGCCTGACCCACTACCGTGCGCATACCATCCCTCACTGGAGAGAGGAAGGAGAAGAGAGGGTTATATACAGACAGAGGCAGAGAGGAAAAAGGCTTTTATATGCTTGTTGGTAAATTGAAAAAGGAAGCCATGAGAGAGAGAGAGACCGAGAGAGAGAGAGAGAGAGAGAGAGAGAGAGAGAGAGAGATAAAGAGAGACACTCACTCTCTTCAGGGATAGAGATGTCTTCCACTCTCGGTTCCCACAGTTCACACTGCCCAGACAGTCGGTCCGTCTCACTGGCCATCTCTGACCTGGAATACACACACACACACAGTGCAGTTGTTTTTACGTTTTACAGTGTAAACTTCACACAGTCAAGCTGAATATGTGTAGCAAATATTGAGCTATCACATAGTTTGGTGGCCCACTGACATCCCTCCTCGCCCCTCACCTGAAGTATGCCACATTGTGCTGGGGTTCCTGGGGGCTGGCTGGAGCCGGAGGGGCCAGGGAGGGAGAGGGGCGTGCCAGGGGGCGCAGAGGCGACTTGGGGGCAGCGGGAGCGCTCAGCTCAGCCTCTGGACTCAGGGGGTCAAGAGAGAAGAGGGGAACCGGCGGGTAGGAGAAGCTGCAACTGAGGGGAGGGGAGAAGAAGAGTCAGGTGACGAGGAATATGAGATGTGAATGAAGACGGCCATCGTGCTAGTCCAACACACACCTGGGGGCCAGGAAGGCTTCAGCAGAGCGGGGTGTGAGAGGCGCGGGCTGGAAGGAGGACACGCCCACCGGAGGCTGGAACACAAAGCCCTGGGGGGCGAAGGAGGCCAGGGGAGGAGTAGGGGCCTTGGGAGGGACAGGGACAGGGGTGGGGGCGCTTGTCCCTGGGTCCTGATCCATGTCCTCCTCTTCACTGGCTCTGAGGCTGGGGGGGCAGATGGCCTCCTCTGCCTCTGTCACCTTACGAGACTGAGCCACCAGGGACATACAACGATACACGTTCAATACCGTGCCGATCAAACTGCGGTGATAAGAATTTGGCCGAAGTCTGAATCAAAACAGATCAAAACACACTGGTAGGCTCCTGTTTCCTAGTCAGGAGTGTGTCACGTGGTAAAGGCTCACCTTCAGAGTGTTCCTCTCTCTGCCAGCAGGGGGCGCTGCTGAGAGCTTCATATTGGATCTGGTCCTGGGTGCTTGGGCATCTTCACGTCAAGTAACAAGGAAACACAGGTTATGGTGATACGATTTTACTACAGATGGCTGAATATCTAACAGAAAACAGTTCTGTAGCTAAAAGCCCTGTCAGAAGAGTACTTGGCTAAAGTGGAGAGCTTTAGGATATCCTTAGTACCTGCAGCCAGCGGGTCCTTCACAACAGGAGCCTTACCAGCCTGGGGTCTGGTAGAGGACCTGGTAACAGGGGCTCTTGGCACTGGTTCAACTGGGGAAGGACGGATTCCATAGATCAATATGTGAAAGATCAATATGTGAAAGTACAGCATACATACACATTACATATATAGAAAGGGACAGGAAGGTGCATGAGCAAGAAGGCGATGATCAGACTTTCAGGAAGCAGTTGTGATTGGAGGTTGGAGGTGTTGGTGTTGTTACCTATGGCAACCCTGGTCCTGCTGGCAGGAAGGGCTGGAGGGGGTTTGAGAGCTGCCGCTCTGCTCCTCGTTAACCTTCCAGCCGGCTCAACTACAGGAACGCAAAGGGGTCAGAGGTCAGACTGACGTATGACAGCGGCAAATTCTTACGCATCCATTACGCCAATAACGATTAAGATGATTCTATCCAGAGGTGATGGATTCATAGGGGCAGGTGATTGATTCATAGGGGCAGGTGATTGGTGTGTGACCTCCAGAGTGGTGAGGTGGACAGAAAACCAACCTTTCTTTGCAGCAGCAGAACCTGCGTTTTTTTGTGCGTGAAGCAGAGGAACCTAGAAAAGAGGAGAGATTTCACTGAAGCAAGATCGTCATAGTTACATGGAGTCAGAAACAACACCAAAAAAGGAAATCAAATCTTTGATTGCACAGAACTAAAGGAAAATAACCATTTAGCCGCTTCGCAGTTTGGTCTCACCTTGGTTTTGCTTGTGGCTGCTGAAGCTGGAGGGAAAGAGCAGAAGGGCTGGGAGGCCTGCTGGTGGTACAGACCCACCTTGAACACACCCTTCTTCTCCCTCTCTCTTTTCTCCTTCTCCTTCTGTAACTCTTTCGCCTCTTTGTAGCGGGCTAACATCTTCATCCTTTCCTCGGCTGCCGAGTCTGAGACGGGGAATAACGACAAAACATGGATGTTCGAACACTACTGCGGTAAATGTGTTGCTGTAACTACAATATCCGTTGCCCTCGCGATTCAACTCACTTTTCGTTTGTTTTATATTCGGTGCTTTTTCCTTAATGATGGAATGGTTCGCTATGACAGACGTCTCCAAGGAAGAGCAGTCGTGTTCGGGAAGCTTGTCCAGATGTCTCCGGGTGTTTAGGGCCCGGTCGCGGTTCTCCTTCTGCGTCTGGGACCGTCTCCTGGACAGTTTTAACCGCAGCATATCTACACTGCTGTCCCGCTGACGGAGTCTGGCAAAGCGAGACTCCATCCTGCTGAACCAGAGACGAAAGTTACCGTACGTTAGCGTCCACCAGCGTCGTATCTGCTTCTTAGCATTCAACAACAGTATGATTTCGGTAACTACGACAAATCGTATGAAACAAGTTGTCTGTAATTCGTCTTCAGAAAACGAAATATTACATCTAAATCTGTGATCGCCATCGATCCATGAATGTTTGGCAATATGGCTACTAGTAACAAGCTAGGAGCAAGCAAGCAGTTGTTCAAGCTAGGCGCCACAAACGTTTTTTTAAAGTTTTGGTCTTAGCCTACCTTTTAAGATGACAGAAAAACGTTTACTGTATTTTCCTTTGAATTAAAATATCTGTAAAGTTGGCGTCCTTGCCACAATCACTCGCCTAACTGATTCAGTGTTACGGAGAGTCTCTTGCTAGCTATGACTAAAGAGGCAACAGAAAACAAACATGGCGGGGCAGGTTTGAAAAGTCTGCTGCGCGATTATGATTGGCCGTTAGTTGCATTTCCGGCTTTGAACGTTAGCCAATCAAAGCCATCATGTTAAGTGGATCTATCAATCAATCTTTGATAGAAAAGATGAAGAAACTATTGGACAACATATACAGCGCACATCATCTACCACACACAAAAATACTAAATACAACTGTAATACATAATATGCATATTCAAGATTCACTCGAATATCTCCAGTCATACACCCAGTTTTACAGACATTCAAACATTTAGATAGATCATCCATGTAGAGATTTAACAGAAATTTGAACAAAATCTGTCGTTGTCTCGCGTCATTACTAACCTCAAAACGGGCTGAGTCTTTATTGCCCCATTTGACTTGCACCTTCTGGGGGGCATGCCAATAAGCTAGGATTCTAACAATATATTCAGTCACCCCTCACTGTGTCATTTTAACAAAGTGTTGCATGGTTAACCCGATCAAAGGCTTTAGATGCATCAATCAAGCACATGAAGACTGATTAGTTTTCATCTCTATATTGATTTACTATTTCCTTTAACGCATAGATGCAAAGATCAGTACCATGGTTAGCCTTAAAACCAAACTGCTTGTCTATAGAATTAATAAATACATTTAAAATTACCCAACAAGAATTTTACCAACACTTAAAACAGGATACTAAATCTAGTTCGTATATGTCTTGTTTTTATATTACTGGTCTTCTCGATAGAAAAGGATTGCATCATATTACAGTATTATAAAATATTTAATCAATGACATTTCAACACAATTCTAGTCAATGTAAGATCAAATCAAGCGTTTAAGAACCAACATTTTATTCAGCTTGAACGTATAAAAAACGGCATCCCTTTTTGTAGTTGTTCATTGTAGACAGATCAAACCGTCATTAGCCTACAGCAGCAACTTCAGTTAGCTGATAAAACCCACGTTTTTATCATGAAAAATTCTGCAGCATGCATACAAGACAGTAAGTAACAACATAACGGAAATACAGTCTGAAAACTAATCACATGGCACCAAAGTGATTGTTTATCACATTGAAAAGTCTTAAGCTAAAGTATTTGTTAATGCCCACAACATTTGACCAATACCTAATTAGACAGGCCTGATCTACAGTCTTCACGGCCTTGAAACCAACCAGTTACCACAGCCTGAAGGAAACTTAGAAACCAAAAACCTGCATTGGTTTGTTTTAGAATTACATCATCATTACATCATTACATCATCATCATCAGGGCTGTGATACTAACACTGAATGAAATGTATGTGATCTGTTCTGAAATCGTGACATCAAAAATCAAATCAACATCAATTAAAAGACATTTAGTGAGCAAGACGATGAGAACATGACAAGCTCTCTTGATGAGTAAAACCAGCTGACAAACAGCTGCTAAAGTACAACTTGGGAGGAAAACAATGGGTTTGAAATGAGAAGAATAATCTACAGTATTAGGAAGCAGTGTTAAGAAAACCTTCATCTTCTCAAGAGGCACAGCAGTGAGATGAGCATGACATTTCTAAAGGGGTGAGTTTTTCCACGTAATTCCTGTTTGTAGTCGTCTGATACTAGCATGCCATTAGAAGGTAAATTGGAAAAAAACGGAAAAAAACAGGGTAAGGTACACTGGCACATCCATGGGAATAATATATCCCTGTCAGATACAATGATTCGGCACAATTACGAAATCCAAGTCAGATTCCAGACAGAAACTACCAGAAACATTAGGAGCTGTTGACAGAGGGAGAGCGAGCCGACTCTTCCTCTTCCTCCTTGGGTTCTTCCTCTTCCTCCTCGGGGTCTTCTTCTCCATGTACCAGTGGCTCCTGGTCGCCGAGTCCGCTGCTAAGTGGGGCTGGAGACCCAGATTTCTTGGTGGTCTTATTCAGAGTTCCACCCTGGATGAACGAGACAGGGATAGTTACTACTGTAGCAGACCAACAGTCCAAGGTTATGAACAGCAAGGTAATTGGTCGGTTAAAAGGAAACTAAAGTTCTGTTCCCTGACCTGGCGGTGATCCACAATGTTGAGAAGCACGGAGGTGATGATGCAGGCAATGGTGTTGGCCAGCATGAAGATCATCATCCTCTGCCAACGCCACAAAGGAATCTTAGCGTCGCTAAGCAACAGGGAGGGGGGGGGGCAGTGTCAACAAACAATACGTGATCAATAACAGACTAACAATGATTATTTGAGGTAATGTAACTCAGAATGACTTTCATAGAGAGGTCTTAAGGTTCACTGTATGTTTACCTAGACTTGGTGCCCAAAATCTGCCCGACGACAAGATTGGACACGCCGATACCAATCATCTGAACTGAAGTGGCAAGCCCCATAGCTGTCCCCAGAGTTGCCTGAGGAACCACCAGCGGAATAGAGGGCCACATACTTGCCTAATAGCAGGGGGAAAAAGGAATGAATAAAATAAACACGTAAAATGGGTCGATGCGTTAAAAGGAAATCAGCAGTGTGTGCAGCAGTGCCCATTGAGGATGCAGGTGATGTGGTGCAGGTGGGGTACCCACAGCAGCGAAGGAGTAGGTGACTCCCAGCCAGATGGTGGAGACCAGCGGGGGGACGAAGGTGAAGGCCAGGAGGCCGAACACGGGCAACGTGAGGACGGCGCACAGCAGGGCGAAGACCCCTCGCAAGCCCACACAATCCTGCATGCACAACATGGTGGCATGGGAGCGTCGTAAGGAGATTCAACCAGGTTTACATCTTGACGGACATCGTTTAGTCGAGCGTATTGTTACGCGCGGAAACATGGTTGAGGAATGTTTGGAGCTGGTCTTGTGTTTTGACAGCGTGGCGGCAACTTACGATGAGAATGCCCACACTGGCTGAGAGGATTAAGGAGCTGTCATACACAGCACCAGCGATGTAGGCAGCCTCCTTCTGACTATAGCTGCTGTACTTATCTTGAATGAACTTACTGTGGAGGTCAAGAGGACATACACAACCACAAAAGCCTATTAGCAAGTTCAGTTATCGACACACGCCTATCTGTGTGTGGGAATGTTCAGCCAACCAACAACATTTTGATCGTATGAACAATGTTTGAGTGTCTCCATGGATATACACAACTGAAGCCTTCTAGCATGTTCATAGTTAATGTGTGTCTGCGTTTGAGACAGTATTATCCGCTGCACGGCCGCATTGGGTAGTTCGTCTCCATACCTGGCGTCAGCGATGAAGGGGAAGATGCCGTTGTAGAAGAACATGATGGTCAGAACCAGCAGCCAGTATCGGAGCGACAAGAGCTTCACATCCTGCACCCTCTACGGAGAACACACAGAGTCAAACCTAACCACCAACCACCATGTGAACATCGCGAGGCTCCAGTGAAGAGCACGTGTATTCCGTATTGGTATCAGGCCATCGAATGGGATCTGTCACTCACCACTTTGCGTGACTCTTCCTGGATGGCCCCGTCCAGCCCCAGCTGCTTCATGCCCACCTTGTCCAGGATGCTGACTGTGATGGCCGAAAGGAAACCCAGGACACACAAGAACGCACCTACCGACACAAACACACCCAGAACGAGATGAAAGCCTTCTAACCCTAATTACACTAACGCTGTCTCTGTCAGATCACATTCACACCGACACAGCACACACCTGTGTTAACCCTTTGAACAGTGTAGTTTAGCTAAACCGAGCATTTGTGCCATATCAAGACTGCCAGTCTCAGTCTCTATTTGCCAGACACAGGTTAACTGCAAGTAAAAATAACCCACTCTCTATAGGGGAAATATTTCCTATTTACTTTGTGCTAACTATAGAGCCAAATCTATGGCTATGTTACCTCCCCATAAGGTCCACTGCATGCCGTACTGCGCTTCAAACTTCTGGGTCAGGAAGAAGTTGAGAACGGACCCTAGACGTGAGAAGGCCAGCGTCAGACCAAAGGCCAGGGCCAACTCCTTCCCCCGGAACCAGAAGGCTGTGATGCGGTTCTGGACAACTGACACAGAGCGCCAAGAGACGGATGTAAGAGACGGACACCGTAAAGGGCTACACCAATACATTTGGGTTGGATTCCAGTGCAGAGCTGGCTGTGTACGAGCAGCACCAGAGGTATGGTCTTACTGGTGAGGGATCCGTTGCCTGAGCCGAACAGCAGGCGTCCTGTGAGCATGAGGGGCAGCAGGTATTCTGTCCCTTTGAAGTGAGAGCCTAAAGCAAAGATGGCAGAGCCCAGCACACACAGGAAGGAGAAGAGGAAGACCCCGACTGCAGAGGGAGGAAGAGAGAGAGAGGAGAGAGGGGGAGAGAGGAGAAAGAGAGGGGGAGAGAGGGAGGGAGAGATAGATAGGAAAAGAGAGGGGGAGAGAGAGAGGGGGAGAGAGATAGGGAAAGAGAGAGGGGGGAAGAGAGAGGGAGAGAGAGATAGTTTGTGTGTGGAAGATATGAGAGGGGGGTTATGTCAATGAACTGTAAACAAAGGCAAGATAAGTTCTTTGTGGTTTTGATTAATAGATGAATCCCTGAATTCATGTAAACGGACTCACAGCGGTTTCCCAGCTTGTCAATCAGGAACCCTGCCATTATCACCACCACTGCATTCCTGTCCACAACAACAAGCCAATGATACACAAAACCACAGAGTACAGCAGGCCAACTAGCAAACGCATAACTGACCGTGATGTGCAGAAAACTTGTAATTCTTTAAGTCGAAATCAAACACATTCAAACTAACGGCCAATCTACAGTCTTTACTACCAAGAGTGTGATATTCACAAGGCAGTGTGAGGCAGTGCGGTACTCACGTCCATGCGTAGATGGCGTACAGCAAGTTGTACTGCTGAGGAGTCATCCCCAGCCCCTCAACACAGTCCACTGTGCCATTTATCACTGTGGTATTACTGCACGTCAGGTTCTGGGTAGAGGGACATCAAATGACTTTCTCCATATAAACTCAAGCTTTAGCGAGCAAGGTGACGTCAAGTCTCAACGTTTACGGGAGTTAAACTTAATATAGTCATTCATGTCTACTATAAGAAAGGACTGTTCCTGTCATAGAAGTGTGTAACTATATACTGTAACTTCATATTATATGAATACATCATTCACTCCTAAATCGGCAGTTTAGTATTTCTTACCCCTTGGAACTGGTCTTGCAGTACACTGGGGATGTCGAAGCAAAAGTACGACCCGAACGTGAGCAGACAGTTGAAAAACAAAACCACGAAGCGATAGTACGCTGGAAGTAAAAGTGCATCGGAATGGTAAACACATTGTGACAGTTGTGATTAATACTAATACGTTGAACGACTAAATATGTTTCATTGATATTTTGTCAACACGTCAATAGTAGAGTCAGAACATGTGAAACTTTTGTTGAAGAAAGTTCAGAGATAAACGTTCAATATGCTCATGCAAAAAATACGATGAATTAGCAGTTTAAAGGGAACCGTCAGTCTCGAATTGGTGACAACAAAATACCTTGACTGAGTAAGAAAAAAACTAAATATGAAGCAATTTAACAAAGCTACCTTTTTCAGCCGGCTGTGCCATGGCGAAGAGTGCACAAGAGTTGCTAATTAAACGTTCATTTAGTTGCTTTGTTTACACCAGTCAATACCGCTGTTTCTTTTTCAGCTCTACCCGGGCTGTGCATGTAGATGCACACATATAAGCCGATCCTAATCAGTATGTAAGAGAAGAAGTGTGGCCAGCACACATGTTTTGTAAATCGCTGGTTTGAGCGCAGTGGCTTGACAAGAACGTCCTCTATCCTCGTGCGCCGACGTCATATCCTCGGTTGCACAATTCGGTGTTGGATTAAACTGCTCTGGTTGAATATGTAGCCAAGATTGTAGCTTCATTCGATTTAGGAACTCGCTAGAAATCAACGATTTGCGTTTAACATGATCTGGAGTAAAATGGAAAACAGTTGCCTAATTGTGACCTGGTCAGCAATGCTCTAGAATACTTATGATCACATTTTGTTGTTTTATCCAAACGAGAGTTCACAAGGGCAACATTACCATGTTTGTTAACAGAGTAGAGCTATTTAATCCAATTTGAGAACACCCAGTTGGCCTATTAAGGGTGATGCAGTTTCTGCGTCAATGCCCGATATGTTACCAAGTAACGATTTCTAATCCCAAGAATAGGGAGACAATTACCGAGTGGTAATTGTCCCTTAATGTGCTCAGTCGGATGGGACTATGCAGGTAATAATATAAATCCGTTTACCAGTCCGTGCCAATATCTTGCAACGTAATAGGTCGTTTCAGTAGTGAATGGAATGTGTTATGTGCATATTTAGTTGAGAGAAATGTCACATTTGAAAAGAGCCAAAACATGGGAGATATCAGAATCTGAGAATGATAGCGACATTGAAACACAGCACAAGTGTTTAGTCGCAAATGTTCAAGATGACAGTCTTAAAACAGCATCGGGCTATACCGTCGTCAAACAGAAAGACAATGATCATAATAAAGACGAGAAACAATCTAGTTCAACAAATCCAGGTGAATTAAGGCAAGATACTTAGGCGCCTCCTCTACCACCTGCACGGTCTGACACCCCAAGTCCTGGAAGAAAACGTCGGAGCAAAGAGGAGATAGAGGCGGACAGAGAGAAAGCCGAGGAAAGAAAGAAAGCCAGAGAACAACTTCGGGTTGCCAAAATCAAAGAGAAAGAGGAGAAACGTTTGGAACAGAAAACGAGGAACGATGCAGCGGAACGTCTGAAGAGTTACAGGCCAGAGAACTGTCTCAAGTGCCTGACTGTCTTCATCGACCCAGGTACCGGAAGTGTCTGAAATGAGGCAGAGGAGTCAGCGCATAGATGTCATCTGCGTGAGGACCCAGACTGCACGTGTGTGTTGATGGGACTTCCTGTGTTTTCCCCTGCAGCTCTTTTGCAGGAGGAAGGGTCAGACACCTTGTTGGGGACCTTGTCTGCGTTGGAATGGAGGTTCAGCATCGTGTCTCAGAAGCTCCCTCAAAGCATCACTTGGACCAGAGATCTTCCCCAGGTAGTGTAGACATACCACTATGTGCTGTTAACCCACTGTCAGAGGTGTTGGGTATTCACAAACTGTTACTTGTGTGTGTGTGTGTGTGTGTGTGTGTGTGTGGTGTGTGCGTGTGTGTGTGTGGCCAGTGTGAAGAAGCCGATAGCCCTGTGAAGGAGGAACAGTCTCTGCTGGTGTTGAATCTCAGTGACTTCATGGACATGGTGCTCTGTGTGAAACAGGTATCTATCCCACCCAGGGAGGGAAGGGATAGTCTTGAATCTGCATCCTCATTTAGCTGTTGAGTAGCCATGTTGTGTTGCCAGTCGCAGACTCTTCACAGCGAGGGGGAGGAGCCAGAGATGAAGTCCATTCTCCATCCCCTGCTGGAGTGTCTGAACTGTAACGCCAAGATGGTGGTCACTGTCTTGGTGTTGGGGTCCTGTCCAGAGAGCTGGTAAGTCTTGACGTGACGATGATGAACACCAGCTGTATTTTTCATAGATTTTCATAATGCTCATTGTTGTTTTTCTCAGGGGACATGCAGTAAGACAGACGCTGGTATCTCGGTTTGAGACAAACGATCCGATTCTGGATATGGAAGAGGCAAGCTGATTTAAATACAGCAATACAAGTGTTGTATGTTTTATATCAAACTCAGATCGATGACGTGTATGTGTTTGTTTGTTTTTACTAACCTTTGCTATATCAAGCGTACCTCTCATTTCCCAGTATTTTTTTGTATGATATTTGACCGACGGTCGTATTTGTCTGTACAGGTGCTGGTGTACCTGCAGCTCTACAGGAATGTCTCCGTGGTGTTCTTAGACGGTTGGCAGGAAGTAACGGACCATGTTTGCGCTGTCACCAAGGCCCTGTCCAAACGACCCTTCAAGTAGGAACCCTCCGACATGCGTTCGACTTACGGTGCGAATCTTGTCTAACATGATTTAAGATCTGTGCGTTTGATTGGCTCGTCCCTTCAGACGGCTGACGGAGCGCAGCGAGCTGCCCTTCTGTGTGGACGGGTCGTGGGCCAGCGGGGTGCGTGTGGAGAGGGACGGGACCGGGCTGAGCCAGGTGTGGAGCAGACAGATCCAGCAGCTGAACCGGGTCAGCCCAGCGGTGGCCTCTGCTGTGGTAGCTGCCTACCCTTCACCCTGGTTACTGCTGCAGGTACTGAACCATGCCCCGGAAAATACCACAGCCGTGAAAGAGGCCGTTGTGCTGGATAACATGGCACGGTCAACGAGTATGTAGTCAAGGATCTCTGATTTTTCTAGTGTGTGTTTTCGTTGGGTTAGAGGTCGTCTTTTGAAACTATTTCGTCCATTCAAAATCTTATTGAAGACAAGTCTTCCTGTTGACGTTGTGCTACAATATCCTCATGTTGTGAACGTGGTACCCCAGGCCTACAAGAGCGTGGAGACCGAGGAGGAGAGGAGGGGACTCTTGGCTGGACTCCTGGTGACCAGCGGAGGGAAAGAGAGACGTATCGGCCCGGAGATCTCCACCAGGGTCTACCGCTCCCTCACCGCACAGAACCCACAGCTGGTCCTGGACTGACAGACTTGTTTGGACAGATGGGTTCGGACTAACACATGCTCACTTGGTGCTGGTTTGGATGGTATGGGACTGATATAGAGCAGGCCAGATGGACTAGGACTAATCTGAACCGAGATTACGTCTCTGACTCAGGCGTCTCTCTGGATGGCCTTAAATGCACTTCACTGATTGGATGTTTGTCAGTACAGGAAGTTTCCACATACACTAAATGTGATGTTTGATAAATAAACATTTTGTAAATGTACATCCTTCTGTGTACAATGTTGAATGAAAACACCTACACTATTAGTATATATAGCAAGATTATATTTTATTTTTTAATTGCTTTAGTAAGAAAGGCTGTACACAAGGTATGAAAATCAACAAGCATAAGATTATTTAAAAAAACAAAAGTGAACTCCTACTGCGCACCACCACTGCATTTATCCTAAAGCCCAGTATAAAATATACTCCCAAGAATGTCCAAACAGTATGAAAAATCATTTCCCCCATTTCCCGTTGTGAATCATAAAAGTAAGTAATTACCTGGCTACCTAATCTGTTTATGCTTTGGCCCTATGAATAAACCAATGACTTTCTCATCAAGGCATGAGTTACATGAACGACAACGAGTTGGCTAAACAGCACGCGCAGACCTGGAAACCTCGGGTGCCTTTGGAGATGCGTGCGCTGTACAAATGCTAAGATATGAATGTGAAGAGTAACGCACTCTGTTCTGAACTTGTTACTATTGACTGTAAGCCTACGCTAATGCAGCTAGCAGCTACTGAGGAGAAGGGGATTGGAATGTTGGATGCGAGTCGGATTGTGACGCTTTCTGCTCGCCAAGGCAGTGGGGTGGATCTACACCTCAGAGTCTTTGACTTCAAACCACAGTGTGGCCCCCTCCCATCTCCGACTCTTCCCCACCCCTCATTCAACCTCATAGAGCTCAGAAATACAGTTTGAATGTAAAGACAACCCCTTTCAGAACGCTTTAAAAAAACATTAGTTCAGGAATTAAGGAAGCCTTGACATCCTGTTTCACCTTAAAGATGGCCATGGCATTGTGGGAGAAGGTGCATAGAAAAAGTGCACTCAAAATGTTGAGTCGGGAAGATTCAAGTCATGTCCAGCGACATCTTTTGCTCTGGTAGTCTTCTGGCTCTGACAAACAGCTGTCAGACTCTGTCTCAGGAGGAGTGGGAGGGCAGGAGCAGGCCTGTGGCCTGTGATGGAGCTGAGAGGGACAGACACATGGGATGGGATCTGGAGTAGGGCTGGGGCTGGAGCTTGGGGAAGAGCAGGCACTGAGGGTGGACATAGGGCTGGTGCAGGGACTTGGTGGGAGACTAGCCTCCTCAGGAAAGTCCCCAGGCTGTTCGGGGCCTTCAGTGGCCTGGTTGTTGAGGCTGAAGACCCAGCCCAGCTGGGTGTGGAGGAGCTGGCGCAGGCCTGGGGGCAGGGGCAGGACTCCCAGGGTGTCTGGGCAGTCAGGCAGCTGCTGACGCAGGCGGGTGCAGCAGAGGTACTGGAGGGAGGTGGGGGTGTAACAGGCCCGAATCACCTTCATGCTGCTCCTGGCTGCGGTGGAACACACCATTGGGTAGAACTTCTTGTTCTGCAGCCTGGTGGCAGCCACACCTTAGAGGGGGAAGGGAATCTTAATCACGAAATGTGGTTCTTCATTAAAGTAATAAGATTCTCACAAACGCTCAAACTGCCTTGCCTCCGCCCAAATCAGCCATCCTCTCCGGCACTTACCGATACGGTGTCGGTTCTTGTAGAAGGTCAACGTGCCATGCCAGGTGTCTAAGTGTAGGCCGATGATAGACCCCTGGCCGAAGCGTGAGGAGAAGGTCACCTTCTCCCCTTTATGCTGCAAGAGGCCTGTGGGAACAGGTACAAAGGGAAGAGAACTGAGAAATGCTTGGCGTGTTGGAGTTTTCTGTCATTAAAGGTCTGAAGTCACATGAATATGTCTTTATCTGTTTATCACTTGAATGCAAGGAGGAGCCATTGTAACACAGCACCGTAAATGATGTCTGGAGTTGAAAGACTGTCTGAAAATGTCATGATCTGAGTGTTTCTTTTATACAGTATTTCCAGACAGCGGCATAATGAGTTCAATAGTCTCAATAAGAAAAAGTGAGAAGGGGAAAGGTTTGCAGATCTTAATACAGATGCTTATGATTAAAACATAGCTTGAGACAAGAGAGAAGAACTTGTAGGCAATAATCCCTGTAGTATCAGCAAAGCAACCAAGGTTTAACGGTAAAATTGGTTCAAACTTAAGAAATACGGTTTTAGGCCAAAAGGTTCATGCTTGCTTCACAGAAGTCAAAACCTCAGCAATGATTGCTCTAGGCCAACGAATATTATCGACATCTTAAAGAATAATGATGTTTCTATTACAATAACAACACAAGGCAACAGACGTTTCAGGTCCTGAATCAAAAACAGTCGTGTTTGTTACGAATGGAAGCTACATATTATTGGTCACTTGTCTACTTCCAACGAAGTTAATACAAATGATATGAGTGGTTGTGGCCGTTACTTACCTGTGTAAGAAAGGCCCCAGCTGTCCTCGTCTGTCCCAAGCATACTACAGAAACTGTGTCGATACTTCTCCATGCTCACCTCGGCTGTCCCTATTCCTACCATCTGTAAACAGATATGGCGATCGGCAATGGAATGTAGGTCATTCAATATGAACTTGCATCTGAAAGTCACACTCTTTTCAATGCAATACTAATAAAGTAGAGTGAGTGAAAATCTTAGTTGTGTGTCTTGAAACAAACAAATGTGTTTAGTTAATATGCGTTTGTGCCGCACATATATAGCTTGCTATTTAATCAATTGCAACTGTCTAACAACACTGAATAATACCGTTTAGCGTTAATAATTCTTTGTAACAGCTGGATAATTCAAGTACTTATTTAAAGTCCCTACCATGTCGGTACCATATACGGGCGAGGTCATCTTGATCTCCCAGAAGTGCTGTCCGTCCGAGAGCTCCTTGGTGCCCCTGATAGCTGCGGTCCCACAACTGTACTCTGAGTGGAAACTGACTTTGCGGTTGTCACAGCTCAGAAACGCAGAGCTCGATTTACTGCGCTCGTCCCACACCCAATCAAAACCTGTTGAAATAAAGCATTGCGTAAAATTATGATTTGTTTAAGAAGATGATGTAAAGTTGACATCTGAACAGAAATTATTAATTAGCCACAGAACGCTTAAAGGAACACACCAGCCATTTTACTTCCTGGTTCTCCTCTAATGTAGGTTCAACTTGCAAGAGTATCTAAACGGACGATCAAGCAAATTACGTAAATTTGAAGGCGCCGTTCGAGAAGGTTGCACACTTTACGCATAATGTGTAGTCTACTTCTACTAGACCAGGCAGGAGCAAAAATACTTAACGGATTTTCAAAATAAAGGTCACGAGTCTCGACAAAGTCTTCACAAATTCTGCAACGTGTCTGTTAACAACAGTAATCTGAAAATTAAACTTTGTACGACATTTTAGGTTTAGGGGGTATTAGAGTTATCAACCGCCGCCTAGAAGATTTTGGTACTCTAACGACGGTCAGTTCTGCATTTTCGTAAAATAATTTTATACGTAGGCCTATATCCAGAAATATCTAATAATGCTCCACCTATCCCTGGATAGTAGATAATGCTTATACTCATTATTGAGTCTCATTCAAGTTCTCTTTAAAATCTAGAATGTAATCTGTGGTCTTTTACTTTTGCATTACTGTGACATATGGATTGGGACTGACATTTAAATGACGATTTGAATCAAAGTCAATTGTATTGGACCTTAACAAGGAAGATACATCATTTACAGAGCACACAACACACACTGGCACAGTCTTTATAACATGTGCAGACTCAGTCCGTATATAGACCTCCTCACTCACCCTGGTCCTCCTCTCCACACAGGCAGTCACTGAGCGACTGCAGCTCCCCAGGTCTGGCTTCCTCCTGGGGGTCACAGCGGCAGAAGGACTCCCCTGTCACAGGGACCGTGTCTGGAACCACGTCCTCCACCATTGGGGAGAGGGCAAGGTAATCCACTTCGGAGTCGGAGTCACTGATCTGAGTGGCATGAATGGCACAGGCAGCACGGTTTAAAGAGGTCGCCATGGAGAAAGACAATCGCTTTGCAGACAAGCACAGCGCACAGAAGTTGACCCTAACAGGAAACAGTCAGATGCCTGGATGCTGGTCTTTGTGGTGTTTAAGTAAAATAACCTCGGTTTCGATGACACCACAATGCAAAGCTGACTGTACCCACAAGATTCTAAGGAGCCACTAAGAGCTTTCCACTGTTGTCCACACAACCTCTCTCAGCTTCTATAAAGACTCTCTGGGTGGTTCCTTTCCCAAAGAGCTGTCTGTCACTCCCATTGGTGAGCGAGAGCGTTCTACCAGCGGGTAAAAATAGTATCTGGTTAAAAATACTGGCCTTGGGGGACCCCATAGTCATTTTGAGCTGGCTGGACTCCCTATGGAAAAGTACTGCTGGTGTGTGCATGAGGCTGTATTGGGGATGCCTCTCCTATCTCTCTGTTACAGTTTGGATTTTTTGATAACTAGCTCTCTGGTGTTATCACCAATGACAAAAGCCACTTAACTCCACCATTCTGTCAACATCTTAAGATCTCATCTTGCTTCCCACTCTGCCTTTGCACTATGTTCTTTCTCTTTAATGATTCATCTGTTTCCTACTGCTTAACAGTGTTGTGGTCCGCCAGTCTCTCCTCCGACCTTACACAGCAACTGATTTCTCTCCCTCCCTCCCTCTCTCTCTCTCTCTCTCTCTCTGTCTCCCTCTCTCTCCTTCTCTTTCTCCCTCCCTCTCTCTCTCTCTGTCTCCCTCTCCCTCTCTCCCCCTCTCTCCCTGTCTCTCTGTCTCCCTCTCTCTCCTTCTCTTTCTCCCTCCCACTCTCTCTCTGTGTCTCTCTGTCTCCCCCTCTCTCCTTCTCTTTCTCCCTTCCTCTCGCCCTCCCCCTCTCCCTCCCTGTCTCCCCCCCTCTAACCTGTGTCCTCCCCACGCTCCAGTCCTCGCTCTCGAAGGCCAAGACCACGGCCATGCTGTCAGCCTCTTGTCGCACGGAGCTCCACGTGTTGTGACGAGCAGGGAGGTTGTGGCTTCTCCTTAACATGGCCGCTCTAAACACAAGGGAACACTCAGAATATCAGAACACTGATCTAACATTCCGTCCTGGAAGCTTTTAAACGCTTTTGAAAGATCCTGAATGTAACCATAATAGATTCATTAAAAGCTAGTTAAATGCTGTACAGTATTGAAATATAGAAAGGTTTTAATTATGGGTTCAATAAGGCTTCATTTGAAAGATTTAGTTGAATATTAATTTGTTGTAATAATGAATTGACTGTATAACAACAATAAAATATACAAGAATGATGTTTGATATATATATATATCGATATATAGATAGAGAGAGAGAGATATTTATTCCCTCACTCCCTCCCTCCCTCACTGCCTTCCTCCCTCACACACTCATTTACTCACACACTCATTCACTCACATATTAAACACCCTATATGTCTCACATGACCTACTTGCCAGCCAGCAGAAGACAAGGGCCTCTTGAGGGACCAGAATATGGATATGTAGGATTGGTCACATGACAGAAATAGTGTTGAGGTATGAATGTCACTCAGATGTGCAGTAGAGGTGTTACACGTGAGCCCCGCAATAAAAAATCACCCCATATTTCAGCGATACACCCAAATGATTGTGCTAGCAACAAAGTACAGTTGTTTGAAATAATCTGAATTGTCTTGAAGGGAAAACATTGCAAACGAAGAGGTAAAATTAGAAGGTTGTTTCAAGTGTATAATTAAATGTAGCATTGTGACATATCAGTGTCAAGTTCAGGCCTGAACTTGCACTGAACCTTTTAGAAGCTTTTCAACAACTATCAGTTGACCCTTTCTAACCACTTTTTTTTTAAGCAATAAAACCCATTACTGATTTCCAGGAGCCGGGGAAACAGTTCGGTAGCCAGCAGCACATCAAAGGGCACCTAGACTGAACTCTGACATCCTGGTCTCCTTCTGTCTGTCTCCCTTTGGCTCCATATGCTCCCTGTTGGCACCTGGAACTCTTTCCACAGGCATGTCTGCCCTTTAAACCTGACCCGCCTTCTGGCGTGCCACTTTGGCAACGCGCTCTGCGTGGTTCACCAGATAAACACTGATAGTGTTTCAGGTGACCCACTGACTTCACGGTGTAACGGCGATGCGCGTGAACGCTTTTCCTTCATTTTTTCTCCCTGTACGTTGACCCACTCAGAGAAACGAGGTCTCCTCAACGACGAGGACTTTGAATGCTGTGGCACTCCCACCGCGGTTACTCATCACACCTAGAGAGCGAATCGAATTGCTCTCACCGCAACAACGAGCGCGACTCACATGATAACGCGGCTAAGTATCTTTAGACTTCTGATGTAGTTTGATGCGTGAGCCGAACGGGAGACGGAATGCAACTTAAGCTTGACCCTGTGTCTTTGTCAACGGTCACACCAAACAGAACAGGTGGTATGCACTGACCAAACAGGTGCGCAAGATAATTGCCAATAATGTAGATTACACAGCGTGGTGTGCTCACTTTAACTCAGCTTAGCCTATTTACTGTCTCCCCTTCACCTGTCGAACCGCACAATGCTTAACAATAAAATAACCTCCCTTTTCTACATGCATATAGTAATAGCATATCATTAGAAGCTTAACTTTCTTCGCTTTTATTATCTGCGGGATGATTCTTAACATTACGTTTAAAACAAGAAAGTTTGTAGAAAGCGCATGTCTAGAATAATCTACACACTTCAAAGCAATGTAGTTCTAATAAACTCGTTTACACTTTATCCGTCTAAAATATGATTGTTTTTCAGTTCATGCGGTCATGTGTGTTTCTTAAGGCCACTAGTAGGCAGGAAGCAGTCTTTCAGCTGGTGTCCGCGTAAAGTCAGACCAGGCTATTTACCGTTTTAATTATTCTTTCATTTGTTTTTCCCCACTTCAAATACTTTGCACGCGAAATATTGACTAAAACGGAACAAAATGTTTGTTTTGGTGTTGCGAAGATTCACTTTTTGGGTTTTTGAACATTTTGACGAAAAATAACGTATAAAGTTGACAATCGACTTTATAAACACGACCCGTATGTATTTAAGACATATAAACCCTTTAAAGAACTAAACACATTGCAGACAATATCGTGGCGTTCTATTACCAAATTAGCGACATCTGCAATAATTGTGTACAGGTGAAGATTTTTCATTTGATTTGATCTCAAAAATAGAATTTCCTCCATGATATATGTATATATAGAGAGTTATTCGTAATCCGTAGTGAAACGATCACCACTGGATTTCGCTTACCTTATAGTTGTCTTCGTATGGACTATGTTGCAGTGACTCATTTTGCATGCCAACCCTAGTTTATAAGTATCCAGTGACAGGTGCTCGCCGCTCTGGCCTATTTTCCCGCACGCCAGACGTAAACAATACCTTTGCACGCCCTTAGCAAGCGGTGATTGGTTATGAGGAAAGACCAAGGAGGAGTTTGTAGTATGATAGAGAGCCAGTATAATCTGATCGGATAAAATAAGATAATGTTGACTTTCATGTCTTAATGAGGGTAATTGGAAATGTTTAATGCTTAGGTCTGTCGTCATAAAATGACGATGTTGAATAGTTCATATGCCCCATTATTCAACCAAACTAAGTATCACTCTTAAATCATATGGACGGTGTAGACATGGGAAGAAATCTAACTGTACGAAAACAAAAAGTAAGGGATTCCAGTAAGAATAGTGAAACAACATATTAAGTATATAACCATGTTGTCATCGCTCAAATAAAAATGGTACGTATATGAATAAATATATGTACATGGATGTATTGGGTTAGGAGGCACAGGTGTGGCGCACTTTTTTGTCGACCTCGATTAAGCATACGATAAACGCATTGTGTATGACCGACGCACTGGTAATCAATTGGTTCATTTTTAGAGGCGGGTGTTGAGCACATTTCTTTGCTCTTCTATTGGACATTTAACGATCATGTGGTAGGAGGTTTCGATAAGTGCGGAAGTGCTTTTTCAACCGCATGAGACCGACCAAAAAAGAAAATAACATGGAACAAAACAACGGTTTGTACTATCTTAGTAAGAGGCTAGGAGTAGCAGTAAATGTAAATTAATTTGTGTGTCTAAATAGATATAATGTTTTATTTCCTGGTTCAATTTTGAACTCGTAAACTGAAACAGCAACTACTGTAATAGTTAAGCCCAGTTGAACGTTATGTGACTGTGTAAGGAGACTAACCGTAAACACATTGCAATAATACTCTTATTACCATGTGAGGTCAGAACACGTCATGCCAATCTGTTTGGACTCATTAGTCCTCGTAGTTACCTCATCTTTCATTTATAATACTTAACCTTAAGCTGTCTGTAAAAAGTAGAGGGCCATAGTTTTGCATTTGAATTGAACATTAACGTAACATTTCATATTCATATCTATATTCATATTCTCCGCGTCCTCTTATGCGTACCTCTACAAGCCCTCATAACAGATCTCTTTGTCTCTTAGACGGTGGTAACTTGTCTCAGGTCCAGCATGTGGTGTTAGTGCTGTCAGGTAAAGGCGGTGTGGGCAAGAGCACTATCACCACAGAGCTCGCGCTGGCTCTAAGACACGCGGGCAAAAAGGTGAGACACTGGTGCCACCGACACAGAAGATCGACTAGATGAAAGCAAGACTGCATTGTAACCGCTCTCGAAGTTCTTTGTTTAAGTCAGACACGACTACGCTTCGCTGATGTTCGACGTTTTATTTTCTCGCACGTTTCTTTACTTTTCAGTAAACACCGGCAAACATTATATAAAACTATCAAACACAGTGAAAAACGTGTGCGCCTTTTGAAGGAACGTTTAGGAGTTTTTAGAGTTGTCTTTGACTTACTTTCTACTTCTTTCTGATGAGCGTCTTCCTCCGCGCTCACTAAGGGCTCTCTGCCTCATTCGGAAATAGGCCATCGCACCAATTAAGCTCTAACCAATCAGAGTCAGAAGTGCCACACATTACGTACACAGTGGCATTATGCACTCAAAAACAACATGCCACTATTATAGAAAAACATCGAATACAAACGATTGTGAAAGTTACAAGCCTCATCTCTTCGGTGCAAGTATGTGTGTGAGTGTGTGTATTGATTTATCCCAAATGTACTGGTCTGATACGGGTCTGTCCCGCTCGCCCTCTGTACCAGGTGGGCATCCTAGACGTGGACCTGTGTGGGCCCAGTATTCCACGCATGCTGAACGTGGGCAGGCCAGAGGTGCACCAGTGTGACTCTGGGTGGGTGCCTGTCTACACCGACGCCCAGAAGAGCCTTGCACTCATGTCCATAGGCTTCCTACTGGAGGACCCCGACGAGGCTGTGATCTGGAGGGGCCCCAAGAAGACAGGTAGGATGTTTTCTGACTGGGGCCCAGAGTCTGGTCCCCAGAGTCTGTAGCCCAGAGTCTGTAGCCAACAATGTCTGCCTGTTATTATTGTCTGAACCAAGTTAAAGATTGCTTCAGTTGAGACCTGTGAAAAGCCTTTGTAATTGTCAGTTTTTAAATGAAAAGTAAAAGTAATGTGTCTGGGGTTTATTCCCCCTCGTATCATGACTCACTTCCTGGTCATTTGACGTTGCCCCAGCTCTGATTGGCCAGTTTGTATCTGATGTGGCTTGGGGTGAATTGGACGTTCTCCTGGTGGACACGCCCCCTGGGACGTCAGACGAACACCTGGCGGTTCTGGATAACCTGAAGAAACACAAAGTGGATGGTGCCATCCTGGTCACCACACCCCAGGTGCTGCTGGGGGGGGTCTGATAGGGGAGGAGCTTAACACCTGTGGGGTCTGGTAGGGTAGGAGCTTAACACCTGCAGGGTCTGATAAGGGGAGGAGCTTAACACTGGTGGTGGGACAAAAATAGGATGGTTTGATTCAATACATGATTCTTAAATCAGGTTCAAATGAGTCTTCAGATGGTGTATCAAAAGACGCATTCAGCAACGTCCCTAATTGTTCACTACAGGAAATTACGAATCTGATAAAGCCTCGTAAGCTTCGATTAAATCATGTGCCATCTTTACCTGGTGCTTTGTGAGTAGATGTCTATGGACATGTGTGAAGAGGTACTGTACTCCGGCAGACATCCAGTGACTGTGTGTTACTGTGCCTCTGCAGGCTGTCTCCACTGGGGATGTGAGGAGAGAGATCACCTTCTGTAAGAAGACTGGCCTGCGGATCCTGGGCATAGTAGAGAACATGAGTGGATTTGTGTGTCCACATTGTTCAGTGAGTGAAACTCATTGGAACGCGCCAATAAACACACACACAACATACAGATAGTTCACCTGATTTCTGTTTTTGTTTAGTTTTCCCATGTCTTTGTTTGCTGTAAGCAGCGTGCTATTAACTGTAAAAACAGCATATAAGTGAGTTGTTGCGCTAACAACTGCCACATAAGTGTAACAGTCTGACCGTGTTTAAAACACATCCAATCTGGTGTTCTGCTTTTACTCTCAGGAATGCAGCAACATCTTCTCTAAAGGTGGAGGAGAGGAACTGGCCAAGCTGACTGAATCAGCATATTTAGGTAAGAATGAGAATTAAGCCCCTGTCTCTTTAAGAATGTTGGTTGTTACCAAATGCAACCACTAGATGTCACTATAGTCTATTCAACTTTTTGGCCAGCTTCAAACACTGTCCTCAGCAGGCATTTTACGTCAGAGCAGTGCTGGTAAAATGGTCGGTCTGAATTTCACTGGAGTGCTTGTGCTTGTGGGGTTGGAGGGGGGAAGGTGGAGGGGCGGGAGGGAGGGGAAGGAGGGAATAAATGAAGTTGATCGATGCCACTGTCCAAATCCTCTTCTGTTACCACTCAACAATCACTGAAATGACCCGATACCAATCGGTTCCAAATGAAACGACCGATGTGAAAAGCTCTCAGCCATGACTAGCCAGACGTGCGAGTTCAGGGGTTTTCCCTGAACGACCGAGGGAGAAGACGGTCGGTTTGATCCTAAGAGGAACCGTACACCAGCAGCATGACCTACTGCTCTCTGCACCACTGGATCCATGTCGGATGGCCTCTCACCTGAGGTGTTGGCCAATGAGAACAGCGTCAGTGTCTCATATAGGAAAGGGTAGTGTCATGTACGAGTGTGGAAGATAGAACTAGGAGGGCTTTTTTAACAGTGTAACTGTGTGTGTGTGTGTGTTGTCGTGGCAGGTTCTGTACCCCTGGATCCTCTTCTCAGCAGGTGTATCGAGGAGGGTAAAGACTTCATCCAAGCGTTCCCTGACAGTGCCACCTTCGGTGCCATCGACAGCATATCACAGACTCTCTTAGCCAGCCTTCAGGAGCCCTTGAGCGTGTTCAGGACATGAGCAGGTTCAGCTACCAGCTCATTTCCAGCCCTTCTGCTGTTGTTTTTAATTTCCATCTGTGACATCACACTTCTTTAATGTGTTTTATTAAACCGCTTCTGAATCATTCGGAACTCAAACCTTTTGGCTAACACACCTAAAATGCTGTTGTATCGCGCACAAGAACGGACAGCTGAATGTACCTCAATGTTGATTGTAGATAAAGAAAACCTTCAGGCAATTCGGTCCGACAGATTTTTTTCCTGATATTAAACTGTGTAGTTCCCAGCTGGTTACCTAAAAATATGAAATTATTCAAAGATTAGATTCTTAATGAGGCCTCCAAGCTGTGTGTGATTCCACTCTAGACAAGAGTCTATATTGTAGAGATTGCAGACAAGGTGTAAACCCATGTGTGAAACAAGGTGTGAAGCCGTTCTCATACAGGAAGCTATGCTATTTGTTGCACAATACATTATAATTATATGATTATTTTTGAAATGAACAAAATTGATTTCTGTAGTATGTATAATGATTTCCCTCAGTGGGTTGTAATTATTTGTACAGGACAATGTGTAATAAACATTTTGCAAGTGTTCAACCTTTGATTTGCTTGTGTTTAGTAATATAGTCATGCATTATTCAGTTTAACAGACATGATATAGAAATCAACTTGGTCTTGGAAAGTAGCTCAAATCTAATTGAGAATCTCCTTTAATGGATAGGGTACACATTCATCAACACTACAGCAGACTAACGTGAATACGAGTGGTCATACAGGTTTAAAGATTAGTGCTTGTTAAGAGTCAACTGAGAACAGTGGTTCAGAAATCTTGTTCCAGATCAATTCGGCTGTGTGTTAGAGTCGTGGTGATTATTCGCCACGCAATCAAGCAGGATCTTATTGTTACTATGAGATATGCTACAACCAAGGTCATATTTTGTAAGATCGCGTGACTTAGTTTCATAGGAAAAGCGAACAGAATTTTGGCATGTTAATACCACAAGCGCATTTTGACCTGGATTAAATGTTCTGAAAACTGCCCTGGAAGATTTGCCTTGACATATTTCCTCACGACCGACCAAACACTTAACTCCATGCACGTTTAATGGGAGTAATGTGAAGATGAGTACAGGTGACTTGGGGGGATGAAAAAGTTGGAGAGAGAAGATGAATTTTGGGAAATTACACCTGTGAGACCCAATACTGGGCACAGACATCTTTAATGCAATCAAACAGCGGTACTACAGGAAAACATTGAAGTGTGCTTTTTAATGTGCCGTGAATGATTGAAAATACAGTTACGACACAAAACTCCACTCCAACATCCACACACCAGAAGGCCAAATCTTACATTTTAACAAGGTACTAAGATCGCGAGATGAGCCTGGGAATTCCAAGCACCACTTATCAACAATTAACCCACAGCTCCTCCTATACAATCTATCTGTATATAGATATTCTATGAGTATCGCCTATGTGTATTGTGTCAGTATATCAGATATATATATATATATCATGGGGAATTAAAGATTTTTGCTCCATTTAAACAGTTTCATGAACAATTCTTTATAAATAAAATCAGTGGAAAACAGAAAAACAAAAACGAAGCTAGCTCATACACATCTTTTTTTATCTTTACAAATAGATCCTCAACATCAATGCAGAACTTGTGTAAACTCCCAGATTCAATGCAGG
>BROE01000007.1:12834999-12863666 GCA_036571765.1 Plecoglossus altivelis
ACACAAAACTCCCACTCCAACGTCCACACACTAAAGGCAATCTTACATTTTTTAACCAAGTATAACATCCAGAGGAATTCCAACCACTTATCACAATTAACCCACAGTGCAGTAAATCTATCTATATAGATATTTATAGTATGTATGTTATGTCAGTATATATATATATATATATCATGGGGAATTAAAGATTTTTGCTCCATTTAAACAGTTTCATGAACAATTCTTTATAAATAAAATCAGTGGAAAACAGAAAAACAAAAACGAAGCTAGCTCATACACATCTTTTTTTATCTTTACAAATAGATCCTCAACATCAATGCAGAACTTGTGTAAACTCCCAGATTCAATGCAGGGGAAATAGCAGAGGGCCTTTGGTCAGCTCTCTTGGACCAGGGGCCAACCAGGGGCCAACCAAGGGCCACCCGGGGGCCACCCAGGGGCCGCCCGGGGGCCACGAAGCGACCTGGTTGGACAGAAACCAGTGTGGTAAGAGAAAGGAATCTTCTTACAATTGTTGTTTTCTTAACACACACACACAGGACAGACAAATCACTACATTGCGCATTTACAAGAAGTTGACTATCAAATCGGGACGACTGTACACATTTGAGATAAGACCATATTTACGGAGCCATTTTTAAATCATATAATTATCATTTCCACGTTCGTCACTTTTTTTGTGTCAGAAATTTGTACTCTTATTAATTTTTTTTTCCTGTTTTACTTTATTCTTTTTTTTTTCTTTCTCCAGCAGCAACATAAAGGAGGAGATATTGGAGCAGAGAGGCGCCTATTTCGTGGACATGATGAGGGCCACGATGAGCCCATACAGCCCCAAGACCTCAGCGAAGATCAAGATGAGGATCATGCCCACGAACAGCCTGGGCTGCTGGGCGGTGCCCCTCACACCCGCGTCTCCAACGATGCCGATGGCAAACCCAGCTGCCAGCCCGCTCAGACCCACACTCAGTCCAGCGCCCAGGTGGAGGAAGCTCCTGCAGTGGGCGGAGACATCAAAATCAAACTTTATTTGTATAGCCCTTTTTCGAAAACATTTTTACAAGGAATATCACTAAGGGATTCACCCACGCCTATAGAACTGCTCCTACTGCAACTAACCTAAAGCCTCAAGAAAGACAAGGGAATTAACTTCCTAAAATAAAAGACATGGAGGAAGATGAGTCAATGGAAGAACTTCACATCCAACTAAGAGGACTAACTACAGAAGTATTTATGAATCGTCTGGCGCCGTGTGTCAAGTCATCCTCAGATGCACCGACGAGGAAGCGTTTCTGCTTTACGCTACAGGGCGGGAAGTGAGCAAGACCGCAGAGGGAGAGAACCTGAGGCTGCGCGTGTCTGAAGGCGACCACACTCACTTGTAGAGAGAGAGCCTCTCTGAGATGTTGTTGGCGATCAGCACCGCTACTACCAGGCCGTAGATGGCTATGATACCCGCCATGACCACAGGGATGATGGACTTCATGATGAGCTCTGGCCTCATCACAGACATGGCGGCGATGCCTGTGCCACTCTTGGCTGTGCCGTAGGCCGCTCCCAAGGCTGTGCAGGGGGGGGAAAGAGACGCAGAGGAGAGGGGTTAGAAAAGAGAGACAGCATGGACCTTGTACGCATGAGACGAGCAGGCAGTGTAGTTCAGGGTTGGCTAATCAAGGAGGAAGTGAAATGGAGGAGTGGATAAAAGCCAAGTCGTAAATCACAGTTTCTGTTCCTTATACCAGCACAAAATGGCATCATCTGGGAAATTTCTGAAGTACATAAGACTATGGTCACATTCAACTTCCTATAAACTGAGAGCTTCGGTCATGGGTTCTCTCAGCCTGTCTAGAGAGATCACGCTTCTCTTCTTGTTCACAGAGCAGGTCTTCTAGTCAAAGCCTCATCTTCTCCATCAGGAGAAGGGCCGGATGAACCCTTTCATTCCTAATCAAAGAAAGTGTTCCCGATCCCGGACATGATGACCGTGCCAGAACTGCAGTGTTCTAAATCACTCCCCTCCCTCCTCCTCTTTCTCCTCCTAGCCCCTCCTCCTCTTCCTAGCCCCTCCTCCCTGACAGACTATAGGCTCTCAATGCAGGAAGTGTGAGACATCACAGGAGGATGAACAGCAGAAGGCCTGAGGCAGGAGGAGAGGAAGGCGTGGTCAGCATCTAGCCAGCACAGGAGCAGCACGGCTGCTACTGCTAGCAAGGGCAACCCGCTACAGTGTTAGCATTAGCACCTCCAGCTAACCGGATGAAAGAGCAGCGTCGAGGCTGCAGCCAAGCGGGTGGCGCGCGTGACGTCTGCAGCGGGGAGGGGAGGAGGGGCTGGCGCTGGAGGAGACGTCACAGGCAGCCAAGCCATGAAAGATTAATCAAATCAATACTCTGGGCTCTGAGATGTGTGGATGTTGAAGCTGACAGAGGCAGATTTTTTGCACAATGGTGCTGCTAAAAATACCGATCCGTTTAAAGCCTGAAGACTGAGTAGGAGGGATGGGAATCTCTCAAAGAAATACATGTAAAATATATATATTATTTTTGTCTGCTCCTTGTATTTTCACAAAGAAAGTAGAACATGATTGGACGCATGATATGCGCTCCCTGGTAACAGGTCAGACAGGAGTATTAAAAACGCCCCTGTGTAGAACGCAGTAGGAACAAGCCTGGCTGTGAATCAGAGGCAGGCGGGTTTGACTAGATTTCCTCCACGTCAGCTGAGTGTGTGTGTGTGTGTGTGCATGTGTGTGTGTATCTCCGTGTGTGTGTGTGTGTGCGCATGCGCCCCTGTGCCTGAAGCAAGAGTCTAGCTGACAGCTTTGAAACAACTCTGACCAGAGCCCTGCATCCAGACTGCCTGTGAGACAGGCTGGAGCCCAGCCACCTCACCCCTCATCCCAGCTCTGAGCTGTGGATCTGGGCAAGGTCAGATGCTGAGATTGTGGAGGATTTGTGGAGAGGGGGAGAGCTCGTATCAGTCTAGTCTCTTGTCTTCCTGGGGAATCTAGGTGTGCTGCACAGCTTGTTATGGTAACAAAATCTAATTAAGAGAGGTTTGCATCTGCCGTTTTCCTGAGATCCACAATGAAATTATGGTAAGAGACTGCCCTTCAATCCCAGCATGATGGCACTGCTAGGCAAGGACTACCGTCATGACTGGCCAGCTCTCTGGTTGTCAAGACAACCTCAGGCCACGGTACTGTTGGGGTGGTGTGCCACCATGGGCAGAATGAAAACCATTACCCTGAAGCAAACAAGAACGAGTTGAGAAAAAGCCTCCATGTCACATCAGCCATTTTGAAGGAATACCCTGACCAATCCAGTGAGCTAACCTCCCCTCTTACAAAGCTAACAACTGACTGGAGTATGCAGATATTTTGATATGTATTTGTTTTGTCAGATCACACCATCTTATCCTGGAAGATCCCTGCCTCTGCACAAATCACAAGGAGAGATTCCTTCCTCCAGCAGGCAGGGTCTGCTGGGGGGCGGGGTCTGCTGGAGGGCGGGGTCTGCTGGAGGGCGGGGTCTGCTGGAGGGCGGGGTCTGCTGGAGGGCGGGGTCTGCTGGGGGCTCGCGCACGTCTCAAGCCCACTGACAGATGGCCGCAGAACCACGGACGGAGCGACAGGCCAATATTTAAACGTGCACATGGCAGCCATCCACCAGCACCCAACATGACCCTGTCCATTCAGAAGACGCAACCTTCTCCACCCTGGGTCTCCACCTCCACCTTCCACCCCACCTTCTCCCTCCTGACGAACACTTTTTCAGCACGAACGTCTTCTGAACTGAGTTGTTTTATTCTCCAAGTACGGTCAAGCAGACTCCAGTACTGTAGCTAGAGACCTTGCTGATCAGACTCCAGTACTGTAGCTAGAGACCTTGCTGATCAGACTCCAGTACTGTAGCTAGAGACCTTGTTTCTCCACAACCTTGTGGAAGCACTGAGCTGTTCAGGATACTCAAAACAAGCATTGTTTGGGGAAATTTGGGATCTAAAATGACGTAAAAAATTGACCGCTTTGTCTCTGTGTTTCTGCAACCTCAGTGGTTTTATCAGCCCAGTGGCAGAGCTTCCGACGGTCACAATGATTAAAGAAGCCCCTCATATGGAAAGAACCAAAAGCAGCATCTTTACACTTTCTGGGACAGAAGAACATCAGCGGCCTGCTACTTCTGTTCTGTCTGACGTGACAAATACTGGACGTTTTTACTATGGTTCCTGAAAGGCGGTCTTCTGAATCATTCACGCATGGCGATAAAGGATGACGACAATGGCGCCTACGTTGGCGCCCCTTTGTTCGTATAATGACCTCCAGCTAGGAGGACAGAGACTAACTCGTTTCAGCTGGACCAGAAAGGGGCTCTTGCCCATTTCCAAGCAAGCATCTCTACCTTTATGCCATCTTGTACCTCCACCCTTAAACCGTCCTGTACCTCCACCCTTAAACCGTCCTGTACCTCCACCCTTAAACCGTCCTGTACCTCCACCCTTAAACCATCCTGTACCTCCACCCTTAAACCGTCCTGTACCTCCACCCTTAAACCGTCCTGTACCTCCACCTCAGCCCTTAACGATCGGACGAGAGGGAATCAGCTGACCTTCTGGTGAGAGAACAGACAGGTTTTCCCCTCCTTTATTATGATGAAGATTACATGCTGGTGTGTTTGAGGACCACTGCTGTGGCATGGAGGCACCACCCCTGCGCTGTAATCCTAATCCCCTGCCGCTTAGGTAAAGAGCTTTTATTCCTTCCCCAGAATATTCATTAATGTTAAGGGATGCCTGGTGTGTGTGTGTGTGTGTGTGTGTGATGTAAAACAGGAGGTTGGTGGTGACAAGTGCCAGGGAGCACCATTCAGGAGACTCCAACCACAGTGCGGAAGTCAACCTGCATCCAAGAAGTAGTATAAGAAGAAGTAACCGACAGCAACAAGCTATGAGAATGAAACTAGGCATTGGCTGTAGGCTACCCTGAACAACCAGGCAGTGGGTAGAATAGCAGAACTGGTGGGGATGTTAACCAAGGTGACTAGGCTAGGCGAGATCATCTGGTTGGTACAGCAGCTCACAGTGGTTTGCTGGGCAAGAAAACACCCAGGCCTGTCTGTTGCAGTTGTGGTAAAAACCACCAGCATGCCTTTAATCACATAGACAACCTCCCCCAGAGGAACAGGGTCGAAAGGTCACATTCATAAAGCTGCTTGTGTTCCATCTAGGGATGCCAATTTCGTTTCGAAGTTTGCGTTCTATACACCGGAGTCCCTTCACAGAACAGTAAATCGGAGAAAAAGTAATTCCTGAACGATGTTTAGCCTGCGTCGAATTTGATAAATCAAGTTTCTCTTCGACTGCAGTCAATAAAATTCTCAGATTAATGGTTAACTGTCAACATTCCTAGTTATACTACAACAGGCTGATTCAGTCCCCGGTGATCTCACTAGCAACACTACATTTCTCTAAGATTTAGATCTTATCAAAACAATGCTGCCACACTAGTTTCCAACAGACACGTTGAAAGTAGATGGTCGGCAATGAAACATAACCTAGAACTGGAGGGATTTAGAGCGACCACACAACCAGCGTCTACAGAGCTAGATTCTGTGATTGCATGGGAAGGGATAAGAGACCATCTGTAACATACTGGAAGGGGATCCATTATTGACGGCACCACAGCAAGCTTTCAGTGCACCGATGTGGAAAAACGCAGGTGAGTAGTAAAGTCTATTCACATAGAAACCATGTCCTATATGACCCAGCTCAGAGCTTCTGTCCACTTCCAGAGCGTTCTCCAGAATGAGTTTGTTACTTTAAGAGGACATGACATGGCGAGCTCGCTATGGAACAGACCACAGTGCTGCCCACCAGCTGAGGTAGCGTGCGGACAGGGAGACTACGTCACATACAGTACAGCCGGCACCAGACTGGCTCAGGCACCAGACTGGGTCAGAGCCCCATTAAGGCTGTGCCAGTAAGAGCGTGATTGTACAAGTCACAGGCCAAGCACAGGCTGGGAGCCTGGGGCAGTGATGGCAACTAAAGCAACATTATCCAGACCTGTCAATACAATGACAGGCATATTGATTACGAAACGATGGTACCAACTATCACAAGTGGATACCATGAATTCTAGCGATGGATCTTTATCAAGTGATAGGCTATTGATAGACGCTGGAGTGCTTTCATTTGTATGCAGGCTGAAGGCATGATGGAGTGGCATGTTAAGCAATATTGTGGCACGCGTTTGACAGGTTACAGCTTGGAAGTCTAATCGCCAACTCCAGCTTTGTGCTGACACAACATTCACAATTAGAACGCTAGACCATAACGGAACTGTTCAAACTGCTTTCACAGAGTGAGATTGAATTGTTCAAAGGCCAATTTATTGTTCCAATGGATACTTTAGTGTAGGTTACATTTATTAAAATGCATCATAAAACTAGGTTTGTTATGACACTTACAATTATGCAGTTGGCAGTTTTTAACAAGGGCAAGTCCAACTCAGCCTGCATTGTGTTCACTGCCAGACTTTGCAACATTATGCGTGTGTGTTTTAGGTTAACTGACAAAATCTTCAAATTATTAGCAAGGATAAGTACATATCTGGAAAGGACTGCTAGTTATGGCTCACGATTTGAGTACAAGAGCGGTGCTTTTGGGGAACATCACAAGATGGCAGCTGCTAGTAACACCACCTCCTCCACCCTGCCCAACAACCACCTCCTCCACCCTCCCAAACACCACCTCCTCCACCCTGCCCAACAACCACCTCCTCCACCCTCCCCAACACCACCTCCTCCCCAACACCACCTCCTCCACCCTCCTAGTTGTGCCACCGCATAACCGGCAGCTCACCCAGCTGGCTAATTCCCCATCTGTCACTGCTCCCCATCACAGATCACTCCTCCTGGCCGCCACACGATGCCTCTGCAGCGCGCACGCCCGCATCACGGCTCAGAATCAAGTGTGTGTGTGTGGCTGTGTGTGTGTGTGGCTGTGTGTGGCTGTGTGTGTGTGTGGCTGTGTGTGGCTGTGTGTGCGCGCGCGATGGAGTTCAGCTGGCTTTCAGCAGGTGGTAGGTCGGTTGCTTTTGGTGTTGAGGTATAATAGGAACATAAGAGCAGTTCAAAGTCTTTTGCCCCCTGATGCTATAGATGGTTTCTTTACTGGATCTATGACAAGGTTTACTCTATTGTCTCTACACAGGCAAGGTGTGCAACGTCCTGTCTGTTTGATTGATGATGTGATCACAGACATGCATTTCACATTGTGTATGTGTGTTTGTACGTTTGTACATATTATCTACCATTATCATAATAAAACACTAGATTATGCCTTTGTGAGCTAGTTAATCACATGCATAAGGCCTAACAGAGTTAGGAAACTAATGTCACAATTCCTCTTTAATTAAGCAACGCATCCCTTTTCAGCCGTCATGTTAGCCAACAAGACAAATATGTTAAATTCCTCAATTTCATCACATCTGAAAAAAAACGGACCTATAGTTCCTCTAGAAGCGTGTCTTAACCTGGGCACTCCACATCTACAAGAGCGAACCAACATTCCGTATCATGTGACCGTTTAGAAAGCCATCGACCAATGGCTGCTGCCGTGCCATGACAGTAAGAATGCCAGTGTCCAGCCCTATACATGTACCCTCCAGCTACATACAGCCCATATCCAATACCATCTAACAGGTCAGGCCCTTTATAACATGACAATTAGTGGATGTTCGATCTCCGCTTAGCAGTTTCATCTGTGTCCTTTAGCCCTTTTTCATAGGGTTAACACTGGGAATGCATGCTAAGGGCAAAAAACTGGTATGTTTTCACCTAAACAAGATATCTTTATAAAAGCTCGGAGCCTCAATAAATGATGTTCTCCTGAGACGTTTTTAAACGAAAGGGTGAATGAACATCATTACCTCTTGACGTTCAAGGATTGTAAAAAGAAAAGAAAAAAACAACCTAATTGATGAGATTTCATAAACACACAGATTCAGTTCAGTGGATATAACATTTGACTTAAAAAATGTAAGTACCAACGGTATGTACCAGGTCTCGTTGCGAGTGAAGCTCTTAGACTCACTAGTCATCCTTGAACATTCATAAGTCCCATCATGTGGTTGTCATATGATCTCACGTGCAAATGTCATTCTCATGGTGCGACAAGGAAGTGGAGTTTTAAAAGCTCGCATCTTGGAATTGCATATAACACATGTATGTAAAGACTCCAATACACTACGATGAATAATTTGGTGTATCTTCAATTCCTTGAACAATAAGGTTAATGTGCTACTGATCATCGTCAATGCGCGGCTGGCGTTTCCAGTTGGAGCGGACCAGTTAACGCTAAATATTTCAAAATATACCGATGCTTGATTCCCAGATAGGAGAGCAAGGCCACATTACTCAGCCTCTACGCTGACGCGTTCGGTGGCGCACATTGCAAAATATGCTCCAGAAATTGTAACCAACGACGCTTGATGGCCCATGAAAGACGTCGATTCGTATAATAGAATATTGCATAGCTATCTGGTTTATTAATTCAAGTGGTTCTTCGCGTGAAACCTACTAGCAATTTGTCCATTGAATATCCACGTCGCCAACTCGTCGATCAGATTCGATTTAGCTTGGTAGTAAGATAGCTAGACTAGCTCTCCAGTTTCAGTGACTGTATGCGTTTAGTGACTGTACGTTAGCTCAGCTAGCCGCACATTAAGGTTGAAGAGCTCACAGATTGCTAAGTAGCTAGCTAGCAATCTCGAGTCATTCGCTGCCCGTTATCACGCGAGTTAAAGAGAACATAAGACTATAGCGTTGTTTGAGTGCAAAAAGCATAGGATTATTTTCAGATGCGTAGTATGTAGACAGTGTGTCGCTGGCAAACTGTCCAGAGCTACATACTGAGGCCAGCATTGACACTGACACTGACAGTTCAACCTGGCCAAGCTAGCCTAGCAGCGGAAGGTACAAGTACCTCAAGGTTGGTAACATTCATTAGCCCTCAGGAAAACACCATGTATTTCGAATGCAAGAAAATCGCTTTCGTCATCACACATCAACATTGAATAATGAAATGCAATTCATGAGTAGAAAGTCAAAATTCTTAAAAGGAATAATTACCGCTGAAAACCATAGCCGCAGAGGCACCCATCACTGCGAAGAACGGAGAGTATTCGGGGCTTTCGGACGACATTCTTTCTCACACAATAAAAAAACAACTAAATGTACAAAACAACTATTGCAATGCTTCCCTTTTTGGCTGGCGTAAACTTAACGAAGGCCACAATCTTTAGTTCTTAATCCGTAAACTGAGACACGTATAGGACCACCTAACTAGCAGTGTAAATGAACTAGTCACGAATCTTCAGATAAATACCCGGCGCAGCAGCACAAAATGGCGAAGCGGAAAATATCACCTGACTAGCCATATGGATAAAACCCATCGTCGAACGTGTGCAGGGGGGAGGGCCTCGAGTAACTAAATAAACGATTGACTCCGCCATACAGAAACCAAAAGCAAATATAAAATATGCCGTTTTATTTATTTTGAATACGATACAAATGAAAAAGTGGTGTGTTGTAAGATCCCCCCTTTAATTTTTTGAAGGTCATCCCCTATCCAAGTGTATATGGTGTGTTCCGCTGCAGCCGTGCTTTTGATATCTATGAATTCTCCCTCCTTCAGAATTAAGGATGAAATGTTGCCATAATGAGAAGGGTGTGGATCACCTATCTATATCTATGAAAACAGGGAGACTAAGAAAATGGGTAAAGACGAAGTTGTTCACAAAATAAAAATGACATTAGCATCCTTTTTTAGCGATTCGTTATTATAATGCAAAATTATTCATTTGCATTTAGGGCGAATTCATATGTAATCTAGCTCTAAATGTATGCACACACAATATTTTCCGATTTTAGAATTTCTCCTAATCAATTCAAATTAATTTCTGCACAATTTTACACCTGGGCACTACCATGCGGTTGAGGGTCGTTAACAATAAGCTGTGATGTGGAGTGTAAGTGGGAGAGGTTGGGAGCTTTTGTAGTGGCGATGGGGGAGGGAGCTGAGAATCCCCACTGTATGGTTCCTAGCTCAGAGACATAGAGCAAGAGGAGCAAGGCATGGGAGTGACGATTGCGTGAGTCAGAGAGATTGTGCAGTCCCTATCCTCCGCCTCCTCCCTTCATCCATCCATCCATTCGCCCCCACAGCATCTCCCTATAGCCAGGCAGGCAGTCAGAACCGGAAAGCACCCCTCCCCCCCCCAACACACCCTCCACAGTAAAGCCCCACCACCCGTGACGTCATTTCTACACCGGCATCACAGGCCGCAGCCTACACCTTTTCGTTGACCAGTGCCTGCGGATGAAGTAAATCTAGCGCAAAATTGACATATCGCGTAGCAGAAACACAGTACGTCGTAACGTAACAGGGATAATGTAGCAAGTGCACATAGGATCCAGATAAACGAGGATGATTTGAACTTTCATTTTCCCTTTCTCTTAGGACTGATCTCCAAGTGATCCGACAGTCTCGTGATGTCTGAGCGATCTGGCCAGGGTAGATCCCCTTCTAAACCATTTCTGGCTGATTCTAACAGTTTACCTGTAGTTCTGTACAGTACATGCTAGGCACGAACATCAGGGAAGACGCATCCTCCTTAGACAAACACTTATTTGATGACCTTAGAAGTCAGCCAAGTGCATTGCCATTCAACAGAATCCTGTCTGGGAAGATTACACGTCCAGGCAGAGAGAAGCTCGTGTCAAGCAAACTAGCGACACACTACTTCCTCACAGTCAAACGGAATGTAGTTCGTTCTGTCTGTGTGAATGACATCTGTCCTTAAAGGGGAAATCGTATGAACAATTCTCACGAGGGAATGATTAAAAGCAGCTTGTTCTTGTTTTGTCCAATTTAAACATCCTTAGTTGCAAACATACACTATGTTATTTAAAATCCTATTGTACACACCAGTTGTTCAGCGTGTATAAGTAGAGGCCCGTACCTGACACTATCCACCCTGGCTCTCATCGAATATGGTTTGTCGAGAATCTGTAGGTAGAGGTAACGGTGAAGAGTTTAACTTCTCATGGTTGTCGTTGGTCCTACAGGGCGAAGGAATACATTTTAACAGTAACTTGCACCTCTTCAAATTACGAGTTTAATTCTCCAAGTGGTGTATAGTGTAAGGGTATTTTATTGACATAAAATATCTAGGAATATATCTAGGAATGAGGCTCAAAAAACTATTTTGATTTTCAAGAATATTTACATTACAAACCAAAAGGTTGAAGCCATATTTGTGCTGCACTCATAAAAAGCGGAACCCCACTTTGTTATTTTCCGTTTAAATTTGGGTAAAACAGGCACAGGGCAGGCCACGCCCCCATGTTAATCCTACAACCTCGTCTGGACCTAGGGAGGGGGCAGGGCCATGAGATGGCCTGTAGTATAGGGTTAAACACATAAGCATCTTAGTTGTTAAGGCTGGAAATGGTGTTTTTTCAGGGGCTACACCCAACCAGCAAACGAAGGATGGGCTATTTATAGTTGTGCATGTGCGATTAGCAGGGTGAGAATCCTGAATGAACAGCACGGGGCAATAGATGCCTAGTAAACAGAGCCAAGTCCATGCCACTTAGAGAAGGAATTATTCTGTACCACTTAACTGCCTGTTCGCTCGTCGACGTCTTTCAGCCAGATCGCCTGCCCAATAAATGAATTGCGTTCGGTCTACTGTCTCGTTGATTGAATGTGATCAAATAGAAGGCTGCCATACTAAGAGGTTTTGTCGTCAGATCGTTTATCAGAAAGGAAAGGCTGAGAATGTATTTTGTTGTCCCGTATAACCTTATAGTTGAAAAAGACTTCCTAATTAAGCTTCCTTATTTTGAGGCGCTGACTAAACAAAATGTTCTAAGCGTAAGAGGCAGCCATCTTACTCATTTTTAACAAACATACTTTTTCCAGTCATGTACAACAGTCATGCTTGCCTACTGAGTGGTAAACACTAAAATAAATGCGGTAGTTTATTGTCACGTGTCCCTTCTTATCAAGACTATATAAAAGCAGTTCACCCGCAAAATCATTAAAAAAACGTGCAGAATGAATACATAGTTTAGGTAATCCTCGTGTCCTGTTACGCAAACCAGAACCTGAGATAAGCGCATAACGAGTATCCCTTCATTTGATGCTAGGAGTTGTAGAAGCAGTTATCTAGAACGTACTATAACATATGCTTCAATCCCATAATTGTAACCTATGCGGATTAAAGACTCGCAACATGACACCGTTTAAACTGTATGCACAAGAAAATCCAGCAGATGGCTTCAAGTCTTATGGAGTTTGTTTGTATGCGTTTGCAGATTCCCTATGAAGGCCTTGTGGCAGTTGGTAAATAGAAACAATGCTACTGCTTACGGGTATAAATCAAATCAATTCGGTCGCATTATGAAACTAGCCGGCAAAAGTCAAATAAATCCAACATGAAAATCTTGGTTTATGCAAAAAAAAATGTGGGCGCAGGTGTTAGACTGAGCCGGGGTCAACTGATAGTGAAAGGCATGTAGCATGGTGGTGAGATAGGGCCCACAGAAATGCACGCATCGCTCTGCCTGGTTAAACAATCAGGAGGCAGAGAGAGAGAAAGAGAGAGAGAAAGAGGGGATAAGTTGCAAGGCAGAAAGGGAGAGAGAGTCAAAGAGAAAAGCATAGTACACTTATTTCAACAATAGTTTTAACAAGAAAACAGAAAGACAAAACCAGGAGTCGAGGGTCTGGTGTATAACTGTACTTTCACATGGATGATACAACTGTAGATTCACGAACCAACACTTCACTAGAGAAGTCTTTTGACTTCCATCACATACATTCAATGATATAATCGAAAGGTGTCTTCAAGACTGTCCATATTCAGGACTTATGATATCGGAGAGGGACGGAGAAACATCGAGAAATACTGCATTACTTTACACATACTCTCCACTGACTGACAACTCGAACCACTGACAACATCTCTTCCACAGTTCGCCTGATAACAGCCAATCAAAAAGAAAAATGTGCACATATTGGACGCTTATTTTTCAACTGAACCACTCTAAAACCAATGAAGTTGGTGAGAGCGTGGGGAACATTACATACCAAACATGTTATATTGACAACAGATGAATCTTCTAACAGCACCACATGTATCTGATATTAAGCACACATAAACCAGATATGCATGAGAGAAAAAAGCACAAACTGGTCTATGACAGAGATAAAGATTTTGCACAATCTGGCACAACTTGTCTTGACTGCATTCGGATATCAATTTCATTTAAAAAAACAAACAAACAAAAAAACCCCCACTCATCTTCTCCAAAGACACAGTTCACATACAACACTACTAGTGCAACCTCCTGGTTATGGACACAAATAGGAAAACCGCACAATTGATTTATAAATAAAAGGAAACTACTATATAAGGTTTTGGCAGTTGGAGTTGAATCACGTTGCACTGGTGACGTGTGTATGAAAATGTACACCTGGTATTGTCTACTTCAGCGCTGGTGCATTTAACGCAGGAACAACACCACAGATGTCTGCGTAGGAACCAAAGCATGCACAAACCAGATAGCCTCAAGACAGCTAGAATAGATATCAGACAAGCGTTTGTTCTTGGTGAGACACATATCTTTAGGAAATTGTTCTTGATATACCCAAACTCTTCAAAGAGGTTAACAAAAATATAATAATGCAGCATAGTTAAAATTCAGTACAAAAAAAATACGTCTGCTAACTGATATTGTTGCGATAATTATACTATTTTTGCATCAATAAATAAAAAATAATGAACATTTCTTTATATCGTAGGATTGGTTTGATCATACTACTCAGGGTTACTCAAAGCTAACCCTTGGATGGACGGATGAGCATCTGCATATGAATGTCTGCCGGAGGGCATCTATCTGAAGGTGTGTGTGTGCGTGCGCGCCTGTGTGTGTGTGTGTGTGTGTACATGTGCGTGTGTGTTCCGTTAAGAAGCCATGGCGTCCTGAAAGCCCCACACCTCCAGCAGGGCAACCTGGAAGCTCTCTGCACACAGCGGCGGGTTGTCAAAAGTGGTGCAGCGGCCTGTTCGTCCGTGGTTCAGCTCCGAGTCGATGTAGAGGGCGTTGCCATCACCTCCCCCTGGTGAGATGGAGGAACAGCAGGACAAGGGTTACAGCTGGTCTGAGGGAGAGGTTACAGAACTAGCTCCGTGCACTACACCTACGTATGAAGACACGCACTGAATCAATACCAATGAGCCTTTGCGTATTTGTCGGAATTAAACCTATCACGGACACTGAAGCCAGAACATATTTGACTAACTGAACACATCACGGTAGATGGCAAGTGAACATGAGCTAAAGTTGAAGCAAAAACCTTCAGTAAAGGATGGCGATGATGACGACCTTGCCTCCTAGCTCCTCCCACTCACCCACTATGATGGAGTCAAAGTTGCCGGCCATGAACATCGAGGTGTTCCTGGAGTTGAGGTTGAAGTGGCGGGCGGACAGGAAGGGCGACAGGCGCTCCGAGGGGTCTGCGGCCTGCCTCTCCACAGGGAGGGAGTTGCCGTCAGAGTTGGGCCCCTGGGAGGAAGCCTCCTCCTGGGACTCCTCCGGGTCCTCGCCTGGGGCCAGGGGTTTTATGGAGGAGGCTAGCTCTGGGTGGCGAATCACCACCCACTCATACCTCTCCATCTCTGGCTTCAGCTGCAGCAGAAATCAACACACAGCCCTTGGATGAAGTATGCTTAAGTTTTACTGTACAGGTCAGGGCTGGTCTGTATACATTTATTTGACCCTGCTTTCTCGGAGTCATAGTAATGGATGAGCACGCGCACACACACACGTGTCTGTTAGCCTGAACTTAGCATCTTAAACTGTCTTGTCCATCGCTGCTGTCTCTCCATGCGTGTCCACTAAGACACCAGCCTGAGTCCTGATCTTCCTTACGTCTGAGGTGTCAGGTGAGGGCCTGACCAGATACCATTGTACTAAGAAGCTCAGGTTACCGGAGTTTCCGAGGGAGTGTGTGCGCGTGTGTGTGTGAGAGTGTGTGTGTGTGTGTGTGCAGTAGTGTTTTCTGGCCAACCAAATGAACGCCCAGCTGTGCATACACACAGCGCCAGTATGATCATTTATGCATGAGGCATTCGAAACTAGGTTATTTCAAGCGCAGGTACGATACGTAACTCTAGCAGCAATGACGGTTCTATATAAAAAAATAAAAAAACATTACCGGCATCGGATGGGAGTAGCTGTATGAGTATTTAAGAAGGTTTCTGAATTTGAAGCTGACTGACTTATCCCTGGGGGAAAAAAAATGGCAGTCAGTCTGCAGATAAGGAGGCCAATTATTCTGAGGTGGTGGCAGGGAAAGATGTTTGTATATAGCACCACCTGTTGGGCACTTTCTGTTACTGTCTAGAAACCACACCTACCTTCAGAATATCTGGGGATAGTCTCTGAGATGAAGTCTTTAACAACTTCTTCTGGTTTCTAAACTAGGCTGCATCTGAAACAGCCCCATAGGGAACCATTGACTGATTCTCCAAGCTTCAAAATAGTACTGAAATACTGAACTGAAAACCTATATTTTATGACTTTTGGTACCACTTACCCACAAGCAGAAAACACTGTATTTGATAATGAGATCCTTTTTCAAGACAACCTACCCTGAAGACAAAGCACTCCCCTGTCCCAAAGAAGCTTAGTTTGTTTCCTCCTCTCTTGCGCTCCTCCCAGTCGGTGGAAAGGAAGGCTCCACATACCTGGACAGTACAGAAGCAGAATCAGTTTGATTCACTATGCAAGATATACAAGCACAGAATTTACTGTGGCAGGAAAGTGCAAACACAGAACATATATGGAACATAATGAAGGTAGATAAAAATATTATAAAAATATGTTATGAAATACAAATAAGATAAAAAGTGGGCACTAGATGTACAAATGGGAGGAATATAACATATGTTAAGTGGGGTGTATATAGTACAGGGGGAGGGGGGTATATACACAGTAGTGCAACAGTGGGAGGGGGGGTATATACACAGTAGTGCAAACAATGGTGCAAAATCAGTGGTAAGTTTTAAGTTGTACAACAACAGACACCTCAGTCATGGTCACACAGGTGAGCCAGATAGCTCACCTGAATGACAAAAGACGGATTGCACAGCAAGACAGGCCATATAGATTCACCATAGTGAAAGATTAGGATTTTACAGAGCAGATTTCACACTGTGGATTTGAGGGGATAAATAAAATATAGACCTACATACTTACTTTACAGTGTGTGGGAGTTTGTAATCAGGTTACTCAGTTATCTGTGCTTTACTTTGTCATTTTTTTTATCCTTTAAAAACTCCTTTTTTATGTTGTAGAAATATTTACCAAAAAAAAAGTTCAAAAATGTCTCCTCTCCAAATAAACAACAAAAAGATGTTCCAAATTTGAAAGTTTAAATTTCTCCAAAACGTTTCCAAACAATAGATTGAATCATTGACGAGCAGTTCATCAGTACTCTGCTATCTCTACTGTCTAACATGAGTATCTGTACTTCTACTTGAGTGAAGGATGGATAGACTTCCTTATCTCTCTTCCAATCAATGCTGGTTGACCGTTGACACTGAAACAGAGTAGACCTGATCCAAACTAGTGTCAATCCTGAACACATTGACTATACTGCTCAACGCCTCTATAATTACAAAATCACCTTCAGCATTTGAATCAATGATATAAATGAACAGTATTATTTATAAGGTTCTTGTGCATTTCAGCAAGGCTAGAACACCAGTAGCACACCCCGGGTGTCGCTATTTTAATCACTGTAAGAGTTAATTACATCCTTACTAAAAACAAACAGGGTTAGCAGCCGAATAGGAAATCCCTTTCTCTGAATGGATTCTAAAGAGAGACCAGAGCAGAAGTTCCTGGTAGGTCAGAAGCTAAGAGAGTTCACAGGTCAGCACAAGGTAAGGCATCACAGCCACTGTCTATGATGTAGGTCATACGCACAGCACAAGGTAAGGCATCACAGCCACTGTCTATGATGTAGGTCATACGTACAGCACAAGGTAAGGCATCACAGACACTCTCCTACGTACAGCACACTACACATTGCCTGAATATGTAGTCACATGAAAGATGTAGGATTCAAATGTACAAATCTCAGGTGTTCCACCTGCCTGCTCATCTCATAATCATGATGTCTCCTTGATTGTGATGTCATCCTCTGACTGTGTCAGGTGATGAAAGGTGTGGGTGTCAGGTGAGAAACACACACACACACACCTTGTAATGTTCACCCTTAAAGTGTGCGTGCGTGTGTGTGCGTGGTCCTTACGTCAGCATCAGTGGTCCTGATGAGCATCAGAGTGGGTTCATAACCTTCGCAGTGAGAGTAGAACCTGGAGGAATAAGACAGTTCTGTTAACCTATCTAGATCAACAGGCCAGTTCATAAAGAAAGTCCTTTCATCAAGCCTATGACATGCTCGTACGCGATGTACACACGCAACGCCGCGTTTGAACATGCAATCTTTGAATCTGAAATCAAACGCTCTTCCAATACTCAAAGGCTTTGATAAAACACTCATCCTATATAACCGAACACATAATACTCAAACTAAACTGAAATATCTGTACTGCAGGTTGATCAATACTCCAACAGCATAATAACCACCTACAGATGTCTTCCCTGTCATGAAGATCAGTACAAAAAGACTCTCCGAATAACAGTCTTTAGATTTGGGATTTTCTGTAGTCAAGATTAGTGGTTGACACGGGGAAATTCTTTGACGAACTCCCATTGAACAGTGTGACCCATCAGTGGTGAAATGCAAAGATGAACGACTGTTGTCGATCTTCTCAACTCTTGACCTCCTGTACTTTGGATGGCTTCACCTAGCGATGTCATCAGCCAAGTCTACATGAGGTGAACATTAACCACAACTTCTGGGATCTAATCTATGTCCTGTTAGCCAACGGGGCCCTCTTAGAAAGACGCCAGTGTACTGCAAGATAAAACTCAACAAGAACAGCTGTGAATCAGCTAATTGTTGACTCAGACGTTCACGAATGTTGGCTTACTGGAAAGAAACGATCATCAGCAGATCCTGCAGAAATCTACACACAAAAGGGACGAATGTAACGGTCGTGTGCTTATCTTGTTGTGAGCCTGACGGGAGAAGATAGATTCAGAGAGCGAGTTTTCTACAGAAAGGTTGGATCAGGACAGCACCTTGTGGCACACATGAGGTTCAGTACTAAATTACAATCCTTCCAATGACCGAAACGCAGCTAGTTAAGCTTTCCCTGATTCAACCAAAGTGCTTGAACTTCGAAGACCAGAGAACAAGGTAGAACGTGTGGTCTCCACCAAACTGAAGGACTGAATCCATTTTTAAGAGCTTTGCCGCCATTCGTTTGAACCTAGAACCCCCTGCCCTCATGTACAGCATGTGGAGTGATTTCCTATCTTCCCGACTCAGGCGCGAAGGTACAATGTGACGTCTCCTGCTCTGGTACCTTTGACAATCAAGATAAGCGCTTACGTCGTTCGCTACGAGAGGTGACTAGGGCGGACGAAGGGGCAGTTTCCGGTAGATTCTGGCAGAGCCAGCACAGCCCCAAGGGTACCTGTTGAGGCTGCAGCCGTGGTTGGAGGTGGTGAAGAGGAGCTGTGGCTGGCACAGGGCGAAGCGCTCCGGGATCCACGACCAGATGTCGTGCATCTCCTTGGTGCTGACGATCTCCGAGGAGAAGGTGTCTGGGTTCAGCGCCAGCTGCACGTTCCGTCTGTGGCCATGGCAACCGCGCAACAGAGATGAAAGGGGGGAGAAGGGAGAGGAGGGGAGGGAGGGGTGGCAACTTGGTTAGCAACACAAACACACTCGCATTCCTCAAGTATTGGTAGATACAGTATTTAGGACAAATGAAGGGCTAATTAACCATCCGGGCCATGCTACTTAAGAAAACAGAGGGCAGTTCAGGACAGATGACTCCAGTCTAAATACTTCAACAAGGCTTTGTCTATGTTATAAAGTTCAAAGCCTAGAACAGTCTGTCTAAATTATGTCCGGCAGGAAAAGTCCTCTCTCACTTACCAGAGAAGTGCTAGAGAATGCAGAGAAAGTTAACTATGATTGACACCTACCTCCTAAAGGATCAGGACAGGAAGACAATATGGGGAAAGAAAGAAAAAAACAAAACATGAAAAGTAATGAACAAATAATAGTTAGAAGAGAGAGAACATGAAGAGGACAGCTTTAGAGCGAGTTGAGGACAGGCTACACATGCAGAAGGCTGATGAAGGAGCACAACCAGCTTCAACTCATGATAAAAGATGAAACACAAATCAAGGATTCTTAACACAACATTTGTTCTCGCTTCATCCGAGTGGAACATTGTAGTGGCAACCCCGTCTGCTACATTGGTCGTGCCCAGTTTTGACAGTGCATGCCACCGATTTGTAGCATACCATCTTGGTTCTGTTTACAGCCTTTGAACCATGTCACATGATTAGGAATGCCACTTGTCAAAACAGAAGCACTCCCAATGAGCTTTGTTTCTCTGAACTGTCGACAATGACTGACCTGACCTGACCAGAATGGCTGAAGGTAGGTTTAGACTAGCCAAGTTCCTGATCTTAGTTTCTATTCCAATTAACCTAAACCTATAGATTCTTTCTGGGTGTCATCCAAATAGTCTTTTGTCTTTTCTCTTTATCGATTAGTCTATCCACTACTGTCCATAGCTGGCAGCTTACACGCCCACCATTGAGTGAATGCTGCAGTAATGCATATTTTCCTCATTGTGGGCCAGTGAAATCTGCACGACGCAACCAAACACTTAAGTCTCATGGATGACACAAATTCTGTCCCCAGAACCAGACATTCCAGAACCAGACATTCCAGAACCAGACATCCACCCATCTGACCTCTTCTGTTTGACGGTGATGCCCTTCTGCTGCAGGGACTTCTCATTGGTCAGCTGCAGCAGGGTGATCTCCTTGCGGCTGAACAGGCGGATGGAGAAGGCCTTCTCCAGGAGCTTGTCCGGGGTCACCACGGAGCCAATCCCCTTGACGAAGGACTGGATGTCGTCCCGGACCCCCGCCGAGTCCTGCGTCTGACCCCCAGCCGGAGGGGCCCCTGCTTTCTGCTTCCGGTAGAACTTGAGCAGGGCCAGGGCCACTCTGTACAGGACCTTGTAGCCCTCCACCAGGAACACATCCAGGACTCGCGCCACATGGGCGAATGGCAGGTCCCCCAGAATCCAGCGTTGCCAGTCGGAGTAGACCTCCAGAACGTCCTGGGCAGTTGCGACAATCAGCTTGTGGGCGGCCGGGCAGTACTTGTTGGCGAGGTCACCGAAGGTCATGCAGCTGGACTCGTAGGCCAGGAAGGTCTGGTCCATTAGGCGGCGACCCGGCTCGTTGCAGGCCAGGAGGCGGCTGATGTGCTCGAAACACTGGGCCTCGTCGGCGCTGAAGTGCAGCAGGAGCGCTGTCATGGCGGGCAGGGCGGGGCAGTGGGAGATGTCTGGGAACTGGCTGGCCAGGCAGGAAATGATCCGATGTACGGACGCCACAGCTTCCGCCTTGAGGGAGTAGTGCGGCACCGGGTTGCCGTCCACGAACTCGGGCAGCGGGATGGTGGAGGCTTTCTTGGAGGGAGCGTTGCCCATCAGATCGCGGTACACCTCGGCGTCCGGGGTGACGGTACGGCAGGGGATGGCCTTGATGAGCTGCTGGTAGACCTGGGCGCGGAGGTTGTGGTTCTTGGCCCAGTGGCCCTGTCTGGCCATCTGCTTGAACACCTTCAAGTCTTTGCAGTCTACCTTGGCGGGACCGCTGGGGGAGGCCAGGTCCCCCATCTGGTTCCAGTCCACAAAGCTGCCATAGTCGCTCTCGGTCATGGCGGAAGCTTCTAGATGAGGGCTCTGGATGCTGTGGTGGGTAGAGCAGGGGTCCGGTCCAGGGTAGAACGAAGCCTTCTGTCCTCCTCACAAGACTGACTTACTGGTGTCGTTTTCAACCGCCCATGGTGCTCCCTACGCGAGGGGCGGAGAGAAGGAGGGGTGGGCGAGCGAGGCAGGGAGGGAGTGGGAATGAGAGTGAGGGAGGGAAAGGGAGGAGAGAGAATGACAATGTTTTAGAAACTAGCCCATTTACTATGGTTTGTCAGTTAGCTTTCCCACTGGTTACACACAGTCCCCCCTCCCCTCCCCCAAGCTACTCACTTGACCTCTCTCCCCCCTCCCTCCCCCGACTCAGCTGACTTCAAGGTAATTCTATCCACGACCCAGAGTCAGTGGGCTAATGCATTTGTCCGTGTTTGTTCGGCAATGGTCAGGCTATGCATGCAGAGAACACATAGATAGCTGCCGTCAACCAGCCTCAGCCAATTAGCCTAATAAGATTTTTGCTGCTGTAATCATCTTCTGACAGGAAGGGGCGTGTATTTCACTTGCCACATTCTTCCATTAAAAGGGTGAAGGGAGACGTCAAGTGAATTGAATGGTATGCATTCTAAAAGGTGGACTTAAATATTAATATGGATGTCTAAGGTAATTCAGAACAAGTTGACAGACGGGAAAATATACGACTTGCTTTGAAGTTGATGGCTGCGTTTGGCAATGTTTTAACCTCTCTTCAAGGGTTAGAATGACCCCAAACTATGTTAAATGCACACACATGCACGTCCACAATGAGAAATCTTTCTGTTTCATGTGCAGCATGGCTGCACATTTCAGTGCCCAAATGGCTACAGGGTAAAAATGAAATGAACCTGCTTTATTTCAGGGTTGAAGGTGGGGCCTTTTTGACCATATGGACAGGGGGAGTAGCAGAATATGAAGAGAACACGAGGGTTAAAGGTTAAGCATCTCATAAAACTCTATAAGTGCTTGTATCTGAACGCTGTATTGTCTGGATCACGAGACTCAAACAGATGTTTTTTTGACTTTGGTCTTCAGTATGATAAAACAATCTACCTCAGGTGGGGTGTTTACAGCAAACCACATGACAATGCAAAGCAATAAAACTAAACGAGTACCACGATAGAAAATGATGACCAAGAACATGGACTAACACACACAAAAAACAGATGTAATAATGTAAATATAGGTCAAAGTTTTGAGCACTTCCCGCTGCTTCGTGTAAAAGCAGATGCTGGCCTAGAAATGCGGCTGTGGAATAAGTGACCCAGTACGAGATTGTGGACCACAAAATGTACACGATGGGAGATCATCATGTAAATTGCATCAAAAACGCAAAAATAAAAAGACAAATTTTTTCCTGCACTGTGATGTGAGAGACATATATATCATGCGAGTTCTATAGCGCTCTGCTTTCAGTTGACAAGCGAGATCATCTGTACAATTACCTAGTTGCCGCAAAGCGTTGACAAGTCTACTACTTCATCAAGGCTCGATTATTTTGATGATCTAATCTACCTACATCCGTGTATTCATCATGGCTAGCCAGGCTAAACTGTTGTAACTATCAAGGCGGCTGCTAAGCAACGACAGCAAGTAAATACAGCTAATAAGTGATTTTGCCAAGTGAGATGGACAGGATGCTAGTCAGCCACCACCGGTGAGTCACGAAGGTGACACAAAGTGGCTAGCACTTCAGCTAGCACGCTAGCTGGCTAAACACTGACAGTCTCAGGCGAAGCGAACCTGCCCCCTTTGCCCATTAAATCCAATGGAAAGAGCGTTGATTTCCGTGTATGCAGCTAGTGACCTGTGCCAAAACATGCAAATAACCCAGGGTGAAAACATATGTTGAAAAGTGCGTTCGGAGAATGCATGTTTGCAATGCATTTTCTGAGCTAGCTCGCTTTAGATGCACAAGACGTGAGAAATAAGAGACTACAAGCATTCCGCACGCACCGCAGTAGCTACTGCTAGCTAGCTGCCTCAAAACATTGGCTCGTACATACATCGAAATGACAACAACGTATTCAATGTCAAACACTAGAGCAAAGCATGAAAATGGAAGCAGATTTGACCAAAAACAAGAAAAATACCTGTCAACATCTAGAATGCACTTACCTGTTCAGAATACGTCTGGAGATGCATCGGCTGCATTCATTTTAGTTGCCTCACCTTGCACATGCGCAGTCCCCTGTCCTGTCAGTGCGTAGTGCTGCTGGCAAGAAGTTCCATCTGGCGGGGAACATGGAAAAGGATATAAAATGGGATTGTTTATATCCCGTTACTTTCATACTTTAAATGAACTCAAAACCCCTGTTACACGTGCTATTGTATTTAGGCGTGGAAAACACAACCGTAAAAAAACAGCAACACATATTTGGAGAAAGTTAGGAAAACACCAGTCTAGCCACTTCAGCGTGTCTCTGTTGAGAGTTAAGAGCGGTGAAGATGGCCGCAAGAAACCTACCATCTGATTCACTGGCCTTGTTTTTCATGCCTGAATGCCAAAAGGTCTCCAGCACTAGTTAAGACAGGAAGTTACCCTCGATACATAACAACACTGCTTTGTTCCGCTGTACAGCAACCGCAACAAAAACAGCAGTCCAGCGCATGACAGTTATTATAGATAACTCAATTCGGCCCTAATTGCCCACCACTGTATCTTGCCAACTACTCATGTCTTCATTTAATGTACGTTCATGGATAACCAATGTCTCCGTGTTTGTTGGAAACCGGGAAAACAAACCAACTTGGTGGTTCAGTGATGAACCTACTAACTTTTTAATCTATAGGGGCGGGTCGTAACTCAGACAAAGCCTCTCATAACGTTTTTAGTTTATAGGCCTGTGCTCAACACATTCAGTTACAAAGCCTATTCATAGGAATCTTCACTGGCAAAAAAAAGGACGCTTTATTTTGTGCGAGCTTTCCTTGTGACGTTGTGCATGTATATCCGGTAAAGCGAGAGAGACTAAGGTCGTACGAGGCCTAAAGCAGACAGAAATACGTTTTGGACCGCTGTGACAAGGTCTTGTTTAAGAATGTTTATACATTTAATGTGCAAGAAACATATCTGCGAGAGGCTGTTTTATTTGTCCTTTTCTTCTTTTTCCTGAGGTTCTGAGCAAACCCAAGTGACAGTTGAAGTCACTCGTGTCAGATGAGGTTGTCTAATCTTGTGTCCTTCTCTGCCTGTCCACATACCATTTGTACAGTACATCAGATTTGCGCTCGATGCCACTGCATGACTGTGTGTGTTTGTGTGTGACAGAGAAAGAGAAAGAGAGACACAGAGAGACAGATGGGTTTAAGCCAGTAAGCCTTAAGGTTCAAGCTCCGGAGGTTTACGCGCTCATTAAATCCTTCCGGTTCTGCTCGATACCAACGCCACTACACGCAGACACGCACACACGTTTCCAGGCATGCATCATGTGCACGCGTGCGTGCATGTTTGCTCACACATGCAGACACATTCAGCGTACCTACATTCACACGTTTATCTACTTGAGAATACGTATTCGCAACTGAACTTATGCTCTTCCTGTCTTCCTGCGTCATTCACATTCTCTTGACAATTTAGAATGAAATTGCTTTCCATTTCATCTCCACAATAGAGCCGGCTTTCATTCTAAATCTTCATTTAGCCTTGCCCTCGTTCCGATATTAATGCAGCGAAGATTGGCATGCATCTGGACCAATACCAGCAGCCAGAACGAATAACGAAGAATTACATCTTGTAGGAGGTTGCCCTCTACCGGATTAACATTAAAGTACGACCGCAATTTGGGTCGCGGCAATTTCAAGTTCAAGTTGTGCAAGTTGTGCTTTATTGTCATTCCGCTACATGAGGGTGCATACAGTGGAACGAAATGTCGTGCCTCACAGAGCCACGGTTCAGGTCATTTCCATCATTTGCATTTAAACCTTCAACATTTACAACATCATTAAAATGCGAAATATAGTTATGTATTTCTCAACATTTTCTATTCACATTTCTATTTCTGACCTGTAGATCTTAAAAAAAAACTTTGAGGGAAAGTTCTGACTATAATTATTAATAGCCAATAGAATGAGGTTCACACTGCGTATAATTGGATTAACTCTGTCCCGACCAATCTTCTGCCGGTTTGGAATGGAGTAACTGAATACAACAGCGGTTGTCACCGCTTCCGTTGGGCTACGTAGCTTCCTTGAAAAATGTATGATCCGAGAGAACTAAGAAACCGTGGAGAGTAGCCATGGAGTGACGTCTTTGGTAGTCTGGTCAGGTAATGCGTTGATGAGTTGCGCAGAGGTTTCAAGTCCCTACACTACCTGTTTGTGATACTACCAAACCGTACTTTCTTATTACTTTACGTGAGCATACAACGCGACAATGGAGTTACATACATAAAGATTTGGACATATTTTTAGGCTATATTTATTCAACCAACCAACCTAATATTCTTTTTAGATCATAGGGCTGTGTAACAGAAAAACTCTCGAAGTTAAATTTATGCGGAATAGCCTACATCATGGGTGGAAGGACTACAGCGAAAGCAGCAAGCAATATCCGTTACATAGAAACATTTATAAATATACACTGCCAATAGAGTACCCGCTATCCAGTAGTATTTCCAATCACACAAAAAAAGGCTTAAATCGGAGCAGTTGGACTGAAAGAGACTTTGACACCCAATAGCGTGACGCCTATTGTATATATGAAAAGCCCAAGCTGCACTCTGGGTATTGTGTTCTGGAGAGGGGGAGTCGGGTTTCCCTGGAAACTGCAGGATGCCTACTCAGAGGCCTGGAGACAGAGAAAGGCAAGGCCAGGGAAGGAGGGAAACAGAAACAAACACACACAAAAAGAAACACCCTCCAACGTTTCTCTCCTCTTTTTTCATCGGACTGTTTTGATACAGGGAGCGATGGTTCCTGCCCACTTGTGACCGGGTTCCAAGAAGGTTAGTGTGTGTGTGTGTGTGTTGCCTGGGTGTACGTTTTGTCTACATTAGTCTGTCTTTGTTGTAAAGGTCTGTCTGTGTGTGTGTAACTGCTGGCTGCACAGAGCTGCAATGTAGTGTTAGAGAGGAACAACCAAAGCAGAGATACAAGCATCTCAGGCCTATTTCAGCGGCCCCGAGTCATGCTAGCCAAAGCCACAGTGACGCGTGTGGTGGCGTGCAGAGCGATGTCGTCTGAGGTGTGCGTTCTGTGTTGACAGTGAGATCCCCCCCGCCAGTCCCTTCTCTGACAGACGGAGGACCATGCGTCTGGCGCTGCGACCCCGCAGGTGAGACACCGCTCGTGGACGCTCCACGCAGCCTCCTCCCCTGGCATGGGACCCTCTGTCGTTCAACAGAGCGGCGATTGTGGGGACGTGGACTGGCTTGCACTGCGCTGGTGGACTGATGCTGTGTAGCTCATCAATCTCTCATTCTGATCCTGGATGAATCCACAGCACAGCAGGGGCAGCTCTCTTCAAACCGAATTCGTCACATTTGAATAGTCATGCATTGGTCCACAAGTTGAATCTGGTTAGTTTAAACTTGGCTGAAAACGTCAAGACGCTTTAAGAAGTGACGTACAAGATGGGTACGTACCTGTAATCTGAAGTCAGATCAGCCCTTCAAATGCTCTACCACTGACCTACATCCACATGTTTGTGTGGAGAGTTTTAGCTAACAGATCTGGGAAGAATTCCCTGCCCTGGAGGTTTATAAGCGGCAGAAGAGAAATAGCTTCAGTGAGCCCAGTGTGTTTAGCTTGGCCTGTGTGTGTGTCGTATTGGAACACGCAGGGTCATGACGACAAGCCCAATGAAAGGCTTGTTCTGGCCCAGTAAACTCCCAACCTGAGCGTAGGATCATGGCCTCTCAGGCCGCCACACACCAGGAAGTCACGGCCTTTTCCAAACGCCGTTTTGACGGCGGACGGCCTCCCGTGAGATGCCGTCTGCTCATGGGTCAGTTTGCTCCTCTTCAGCTTCACAGGCGTTACTTGATGATGTCTTCTGCATGCTGTCCTGAAAAGTTGTCCTGCACGATGGATTACAGTAAGAGTAACAAGAGGCCGATTGATTTAGTCTGGGAGGATCAATAAAGTGCTTTGCTCGACCCTCTGTCCGTATGACAGAGCAGTGATGTCATTGTTCAAAACTCTTGTAGCCGAAGCGGATGACAAGTCTTTTTCCTATCAAGGCAGGACGTGAACGAGCGCATGTGGCTTAGTAAACGCTCGCCCTGTTCTCCTTGAATCGCCACACCGATGTTTCAAAAGCTTCTTTGCTTGCTCTCCACAGTGGCTGCCTGGGGCTCTGTCTGTGTGTGTCCATGCTCACTCTGCTGCTGCAGGGCCTGTGGGTGCCACCAGAGGGAGCCAGAGAGGCACCGGCAGTAGGGGCCTCAGAGGAACATGGTAAGGCTCATGCATTAATATGCACACGCACACACATTTAGCTGGGAGTGATGTCACTCTGTCCTCCGCTTTCTTCTCCCTATGGGGATGTCTGGCACGGAGAGATCCTGGGGAGAGCCATGAAAGGTGCCAGTCTTCTAGAACTGTCTAAACACTCACTGAACATATTAAGTTAAGATGTGCGTCGATGTATGCTATTGGGTAGGGGTACCACCCACAAGAGAGTCACTAGTTAGCCTATAACCCCCCCCCCACCACCATCCATGACTTCAAGTTCCACCAAATGTTCTTCATCCAAGCTAAAGAGCCCACCGACTAGCTTCAGTCCAAACAGCCAGTGGAACCGCTTTCCTGTGCGGTTACCATGACCCCCTCCGTAACACTCAATGTTCTCCATTTGCGCGCCAACAGTACGTTTATGGACCTCCTAGCAGCACTTAAGTCATAATGCTAATGTTCAAATCAAGATGCCCTTGATCTACCGTCCCTGACAGGCCCTTAAACATGCGCCAGAAGGCTCTTTAACACACACACACATGCACACACACACACACATGCATACACACACACTATTTCACAACACCTTGGCTCTATAAGTTCTGGCAATCAAAATGTTGGGCTGGTAGGTTACCTTGTGTGTGTGTGTGGGCGTATGTGTGTGCGTGTGCGGTGTGTGTGGGCGTGTGTGTGGTGTGTGTGTGCGTGCGGTGTGTGGTGTGTGTGTGGGCGTATGTGTGTGTGCGGTGTGTGGTGTGTGTGTGCGGGCGTATGTGTGTGCGGTGTGTGGTGTGTGTGGGCATGTGTGTGCGCGGTGTGTGTGACCGTGTGTGTGGTGTGTGTGCGCGTGCATGTACAGGATCACTGGGTTTTCCTGAGCAGGATAGGGACTATTGTTTAAGTCAGTCAAACACAGTGACTGGACTGACTAGTGGGCAGGTTATAATGTACCATGGACAACTGTATAGTCAAGCTGTTTGTTGTGACTTGGGTGTGCTCGTCCTTTAGAGAATATAAATACAATTCTAAAATATATGGCACATCTCTTATTTCAGTAACACACTGTCCTGGACCCTGTTGCACCTCTGACCAGTATGAAATGGTCGGGCTGGGTGGGAGAGGTGAGGGTTGAAACCTGACCTTAATATAACTTTAGATCGACAAATGATGTCACCAAGTTGAGCTCAGGGTTAGCGTTACGGCGTCTGTGTAAACATTCGTGTAGGTCTTGGAGAGTATGTGTGTGTGTGTGTGTGTGTGTGAGGGGGGGGCATGCGTG